>PVIR01014159.1:0-40856 GCA_004026965.1 Petromus typicus | reverse complement strand
AAAAAAAAAAAAAAAAAAAAAAAAAAAAAAAAAAAGCAGGAGTAGCTATCTTATTTGCAGACAAAATAGATTTTAAACCAAAACTGATCAAAGAGATAAAGAATGTCACTATATTCTCATGCAGGGAACTGTCCAAGAGAAAGAAATAACTGTCTTAAATATTTATGCCCCAAACTCAGTTGCACAAAGCTATATAAAACAAATATTAATGGAAATGAAAAGCCAGATAAGCAGCAATACAATAATAGTAGGGGACTTCAATACCCCACTGTCACAAATAGACAGATCGACGGGACAGAAAATCAATAAAGAAGTGCTTGAGCTAAACCAAACTCTTCAACAAATGGACTTAATAGATGCCTACAGAGTATTTCACCCCTCTAAGCGAGAATTTACATTCTTCTCAGCTGCTCGTGGATCATTCTCCAAAATAGATCATGTACTAGTTCATAGAACAGGTTTAAGTAAATGCAAAGAAATTGAACTTATCTCCTGTATACTCTCAGATCATAGTGCCTTGAAACTAGAGATGAAGAGCAAAACAATGCCCAAGGCTTTCACAAAGTCATGGAAATTGAGCAATACACTACTGACTAATCAATGTGTCACAGCAGAGATTAAAGATGAAATTAAACAGTTTTTACAATTGAATGATAACCCCAGTACAACGTACAGGAATTTATGGGATACAATGAAAGCAGTTCTACGAGGGAAATTCATAGCAGTGAATGCATATACCAAGAAAACAGAGCAAACTCAAACTAACAATCTAATGCTGAACCTTAAACTACTAGAAAAACAGGAGCAAAGCAAACCAAGAGCTCATACAAGAGAGGAAATCATAAGGATCAGAGCAGAAATTAATGCAATAGAGACTAAGAGAACAATACAGAAAATCAACAAATCAAAGAGTTGGTTTTTTGAAAGAATAAATAAAATTGACAGACCCTTAGCCAACCTTCTCAAACAAAGACAAGAAAAGGCTCAAATACATGCTATCAGAAATAAAAAGGCAGAAACCACCACTGACCCAGGCGAAATACAGAGAATAATAAACACATACTTTGAAAATTTATATTCCAATAAAATGGAAAATGTAGAACAAATGGATGAATTCCTAGATACACACAAACTTCCAAAGTTGAATGAAGAGGATATAAAAATGTTAAACACCCTGATATCAATCTGTGAAATTGAAAATGTAATAAAAAACCTACCTACAAAAAAAAGCCCTGGGCCTGATGGCTTCACCGCTGAATTCTACAAAACTTTTAGAGAAGAGTTAACAAGACTACTCTTCAAACTCTTCAATGAAATCAAAAGGGAAACAGCACTACCAAACTCATTTCTGGAAACAACAATTACCTTGATCCCAAAAGCAGAGAAAGACCCAACCAAAAAAAAAGAATTACAGGCCAATCTCCCTAATGAACATTGATGCAAAAATCTTCAACAAAATACTAGCAAACAAAATACAGAGAGTCATCAAGAAGATCATACACCCTGACCAAGTTGGATTCATTCCAGGGGTGCAGGGATGGTTCAACATACGTAAATCAATAAATGTAATACACTACATTAACAGACTCAAGAACAAAAACCATATGGTCATCTCCATAGATGCAGGAAAAGCATTTGACAAAATCCAATCCAATCCATTTATGATCAAAACCCTGCAGAAATTTGGAATATATGCTTTGTATCTCAAACTAATAAAAGCTATTTATGAAAAACCAACAGCCAGCATTACCCTAAATGGTCAAAAACTGAAACCTTTCCCACTAAGATCAGGTACAAGACAAGGATGTCCACTTTCACCACTTCTGTTCAATATTGTGCTGGAAACATTAGCCATAGCAATAGGACAAGACAAAGAAATAAAAGAAATAAATATAGGAAATGAAAAAGTTAAACTGTCATTATTTGCTGATGACATGATATTCTATCTAGAGGATCCTAAAAACTCAACCAAGAGACTGCTAGACCTAATCACCAGATTTAGTAGTGTAGGTATATACAAGGTTAATGCTCAAAAATCATTAGCCTTCATATACACAAACAACAGATTCACTGAGCAAGAAATTCGGGAATCAATCCCCTTCACAGTAGCAGCCAAAAAAATGAAATATCTAGGAATTAATCTAACAAAGGAGGTGAAAGACCTCTACTGTGAAAATTATAGCACTCTAAAAAAGGAGATAGAAGAGGATACCATAAAATGGAAAGACATCTCCTGTTCCTGGGTTGGAATAATCAATATCGTCAAAATGGCTATACTCCCACAATTACTATACAGATTTAACACAATCCCAATTGAACTCCCAAAGGCATATTTCACAGATCTAGAAAAACTAATTCAGAACTTCATCTGGAATCACAAAAGACCTAGAATAGCAAAAGCAATTCTAAGCAATAAGGACATGATGGGAGTATTACGATCCCCAATTTGAAACTGTACTACAAAGCCATTGTGATAAAAACCGCATGTTACTGGCAAAGCAACAGACCCGAGGACCAGTGGAGTAGATTAGAAGACCCAGCAACAACTCCAGACACACTAAGCTACTTCATTTTTGACAAAGTAGCCAAACACCCTCAGTGGAGGAAGGATAGCCTCTTTAACAAATGGTGCTGGAACAACTGGACTTCAAACTGCCAAAGACTAAAGCTAGACCTAGCTCTTTCACCGTGTAATAAAATAAAATCAAAATGGATTAGGGACCTAAATATTAAAACAGACACACTAAACCTGCTACAAAACATGATAGGTAAAACTCTTGAAGACATTGGTTTGGGGAAAGATTTCATGAACAAATCCCCCATAGCACAAGAACTGGTAAAAGAAATTGATAAATGGGATCTGATCCTATTGAGATGTTTCTGCACAGCAAAAGAAACCACCAGCAAAGCGAAAAGGTAACCAACAGTATGGGAAAGAATCTTTACCAGCCACCACTCAGACAAAGGGCTACTATCTAGAATATATAAAGGACTCAAAAAAATCAATCCACCCAAATTTAAAGACCCAATTCAAAAATGGGCATCTCAAATGAACAGACACTTTTCAGAGGAAGAAGTAAGAGCAGCTAAGAAGCATATGAAGAAATGCTCAACATCATTAGTCATTCGAGAGATGCAGATGAAAACAATATTGAGATTTCATCTTTCTCCACATAGAATGACTGCCATTTCAGATTTAGCCAACAGCAAATGTTGGCGAGGATGCAGAGAAGAAGGAACCCTTTTCCACTGTTGGTGGGAATGTAGACTTGTACAACCCCTGTGGAGATCAGTTTGGAAATTCCTCAAAAAGCTAGGATTGGAGGTCCCATTTGATGCAGCCATCACTCTGCTAGGTATATACACACAAAATTTAAAAGATTCATATCACAGTGACGTATGTGCACCTATGTATATAGCAGCTCAGTTTGTGATTGCTAAATCTTGGAAACAACCCAAATGTTCATCAACTGGAGAATGAATAAAAAAGTTGTGATTCTTCTACACAATGGAGTATTACTCTGCCATAGAAAATGATAAATTTGAATCATTTATACTTAAATGGATGTACCTGGAGGACATCCTCATAAGTGAAATAAATAGTTCACAGATGTGTAAATATCGTATCTTTTTTCTGGTATGAGATAAAAATGATATAAATGAGTTCTCGAATGTATGTTATATATTGTGAAATAGCAAACACTCAAAACATAAGGGGGGAAAATAATGAGATTATAACAAAAAGAAAGGAAACAAAGTTTATTTATATGAGGGGTGGGGGTGGTAAGGTGGGTAGGGTTATGGGAAAAAATGAGAATTAAGTTGTGTTGTATACTGGTACAAATTCTCATTGTTGAATGCACTCATGATGTACATATGCAATGTGCCAATAAAGATTTCAATTTAAAAAAAAATTAAAAAAGAAAGAAAACAGTTGATTGTTAAAAGCATAAAAGGGAATAAAAGTTATATATATGGATCTGTGAGGTTGGCAGACTAATGGAAAAAATAAAAAGAAAATACATGATGTACAGTGGAAATTTCTGATGATGAATGTGATCATATTGTATTCCTAAAATGTACCAATAAATTAAATTCAGGGTAAAAATACCAAAAGTAATGAGCAAGTGAAATGAATACACATTTCACAATGGGAGAGATACAAATAGCCAAGAAATAGAGAAAGGGTTTTGACCTTTACAGAACAACAGCGGGATTGCATCTTACCCCCAAAGCATGACCATCGTGAAGAAATAAAAAAATAACATGTTGTTTAGGATGCCAGGCAATAAAACACCATCCTCTTTTGTTGGTGGGAATGTCAACTAGTACAATCACTGTAGAAATCAATATGGAGATCTCTGAAAAGCCAAGAGTAAAAATTGCATTTGACTCAAATTTTCCCCTGAGGAGTACTTGTCTTAAGGATTTAAAGACATTGTGTTATAGGGGTATGCACACAGCCACTTTTAGAGCAGCAACTCATGAGTTAAACCTAGGAAGCAGCCTATATGTGCAACAACACATGAATGCATATATGAAATGTGGGATGGACACACAGAGGAGTACTGCTCTGTAATAAAGATAAATGATTCATTTTATCAAAATGGATTCAGGTTAAACACAAGGGCCTCAGGTCACAAACATAAAAGTCACTGCTTCCTCCTCAGCTCTAATCTGCAGTGAGAGAACAGGGCAGGGCTAGGTGCTCTGTGTGGTGCAGTGAACAGATAGTAGGATCTAGATGTTGAGGAATATGAAAATCCCTTCCTACTCAGGCTCAGGACCCACATGCAATTCTTGGGCAAAAGATGAGAGTTTCCCAGGTTACAGATTAGTGATTGTCCTATTTATTTTTCTCATTTCTGAGACAATATACCTGATTCCCAAAGTTAAATGGAAAAAATGTATATTTACTCACATATTGTAGAGATTTCAATTTGTAATTGACTAGCTACAAGGCAGGTTGATGTCAGAGAGGTAAAGCAGTTCTTGGTAGGCAGAGTGGATCACAACCATCAAAGGACGAACACAGCTCTTTCTACCCCTTTAGTCTTATCCAGACTCCTTAGAGCAGAGATTGCCAATACCTAATCCTGCTTCCCTTGATGTTAGTGTTGCACCATGGATCAATCCTAGTGTGACACACTCTAGATCCAGACACTGGCCCAGGAATCATAAAGTCCTCAAATGGATCAGTGACAATTACCGGTCAGTAACCGCTCTCCATACTCTTTGTCTTGTAAAGCTGCTTGTTTTGACCTGAAGAGCTTTGTCCCCCTGAGTGCTTTATTTTGCTAATGTTGACAACTCAACTTCCCTTTGTAGCCTGTTCCTGCCTTTACTTCTACAGTATAACACACCTGATTGGTCTCAAATCAATTGTCAAACTTTTCTGTTGTGTGTAAAAGTGGTTGACAAACTGAGAAGGGTGGTCAGTCAGTTTGGAAAGGACTCATTTTTTTTGTGGCTGACCCTTTGCTAGCAAATAAAAGTTTCTTATTTAGCCAAGTTCCAACTCTCAAGTACTTTCAAATTCCCTTTTGGCACTACAACACCTATTTAATAGTTCCATGCATGACTGAAGCAAGAAAAGAGGGGACCTAAAAAGGGGGAGGTGCCCACTGACATCCTATAACTGCCAGAGCAGAGCAGGTATTTAGGGTCTGTATCTCTGACTTTTGGGGTCAGAGCCTGCACTAAATCATACTGATTCCCAAGATCTCCTCACCATGACTCATCATCCTACTCTAGCCTGGGATGACGTACCTCAGGACAAGACAACTCCTCATCTCAATCACAACTGGACAGGTTCACACCATGGCATAAGCTACACTATGACCTCAGGGAAAGTGGGGAAAGGAGCCAGCTCCCTCTTGGTGCACCTCCTTCTAAGTCAACAGAGACACATGGATACTGTCTCTCTGTAGTTTCACATTTTTCTCATATATCCCCTCACTGTTCTATCCCAGGGTCCCTTGTCCTTGCCTGTGGTTCACATTAACAAAGAACCCATGGAGAAAAATGGAAAGGTTGAGAAGGGAGAGCTTAGGAGCAGACACTCCAGAGTGCACCCAGGAATGACAGGACAGGAAGGAGACACTGAGAAAGACCCAGGTTTAAGTTTCAATTTTCTGAAAGAGGAGAAAGAAAGTGCAGACTGTGCAGCTCCAGTCAACCAGCACTTGGGTCAGCACACTTCCTCCTTGCCCCTCAAGGTCCCACGTGCAGTGAGCTCTGAACTACAGCTGAGAACAATACACAGCCTGGAGGCTGTGCTTGCTGGATCCTCCAAGGACTCAGCTTCCTTCCAGGGGTTTCAGGAAGAGAAAAAGAGAATAGAAAGAGGAAAGTAGCAGAAAAGCACTGGGTTCAAAGCAGTAGGATGACAAGTGTGTTGTGTGTGTGTCCACACGTATTTTCCTTATTTCACTGTAGGGCAGGTCAAGGCCCCAGTGGACAGTTTCAGACCCCAGGGTAAAGATGGACAGATACTACATCTTGTGACTGCTTAGGGGTAAAACAGAGAAGAAGGAAGGGATCAGAGAGCACAGGTCAGATACAGCCTGGGGGTGGGTGCAGAGGCCAGAAAGCCCTGCAGGTGAGGACCTCTGAAGAATAAAAGCTGCAGACATCTGTCCACACAGGGACTTAGAGCTAAAGAAGCTCTGAGGATCTGTCTCTCCTGTTACACAGGTCACACCAGAGTACTCGAGGCACAGGACTGAGAAGCAGGCAGGACAGACAGTGTGGAACCTGACAGGACTCCTCTCAACTTCTTCTTAAGTCTGGATGATGTCCTGGCGAGCCATGTTGTTGGCCAGCTTCTTCTTCCTGATGGTCACTGTTACTAAAGTGGAAGGGAATGTAAAGCAGGTAGAGAACACCCAGTGGAATCAGCTACCAGGAGTGAACATCTGGAAATTGACTGGCATTTGGATGCGAAGTGTGGAGAAGGACCTGAAAACCAAAGTAGAGACACTGGAAAAGGTAAGGCTGGGCCTGTGAGCCATAGATAACTTTGGAGCTGACAGCATGAACACAGGGAACATGCACCCTTTAGCCCTTAATGGACTACCAGGGCAGTGATTAGAATATGAGAGTGGGGTAAAGCAGGGATGGACCTGGACCCATACAGGAGGACTAGGTTCCTTTGGAACAGGGAAGCTGGCTCTTTACAGCTACTCATTTGGCCAAACTCAGGCCAGGTCCTTCCTTGGTGAGTGGACAGCACGGAAAGGACAGTTTGTCCCTTTTGAATGATGGAGAGAAAAAGGCCTTGAAGTGGTGCCCACTGTGTCAGACAGTGGAATGAAAGGAAGGAGTGGAGAAGGGTGAGCTGTGGCCAGGGCTGGCTGTCTGAGGTTGGATTCTTTGTGTGGATGTTGCAGAGGAAGTGGCCTGTGACATGGAGGAGAAGGGAAACAGAGAGCTGCAGGGAGGTTCCCACTGACGGACAGGAAGGAATGGGGTCAAGGGCCTGAGGACACAAAGACGGAAGGAAGTTTTGGAAGAATCCTAGAGGTGAGAGAAGTTTCACCCATGAAGGTCCCTTGGGCTATAGGAAGATTTCTCTTTTGCCATTTCTGTTCCTGCAGACATGAGAAGACTTTAGAGTGGTTAGCACTAGTGTTTCTGGGTTAACTGTATGGGTAGAGGTAGGTTCGAGGAGCGCAAGAGGATTCCACAAAACAAGAGCTAACAGACACCTGTATGTCTTGAGGCTGGGGAATGAAGAAGGACCAACAGTGCAGGGAACCAAGCATCCATGAAGATGAATCACATGGAGGAGGCAGAGAAGAGATATCAGGGCCACAGCAGTGTGACCAAGGAGCAAAAACTATCTTCACCTCAGGAAAGTCCTGTCATGTAGAGCTATTATCCAAGTCAACCAGCTGGTGAGTTGAAGGCCAGTCAAGCCCAGGCCCACTAAATCATGGCACTGCTCTCTGCTTTACCTTTTACCTGAAATGTCTGTGTAGCTTGAGGCTGTGGAATGAAGAACCTGGAGGAGTGTAGGGAACCAATCATCCATGGTGATGAATCAGATCAAGGAGGCAGAGATGAGGAGTCATGGCCACATCAGTGTGACCAAGAAGAGAGGATTATCCTCATTTCAGGGAAGTTCTGTCACATAGAGCTATTGTCTAAGGTCACTCAGCTGGTAAGTTGAAGGCCAGTCAAGCCCAGGCCCATTGAATCATGGCACTGCTCTCTGCTTTACCTTTTACCTGAATTTAACAATTGTGTTTCCCAATTGCAGAAAAGACGTGAAGAGTATATCATGGTTACTGTTCTCCCTTTTGGTCTTCAAATTCCACACATATTATAATACAGCCACCACCTTTCATTTGACTTTTCTTTCTTGTGGAATCTCACAACCTTCCCACACCTGGCTCTGTCTCATCCTCTCAGCTCATGTGACCTTGTGAGTGAGGCTTCCCTCCACACTCAGCCTCAACTTGTGCCGCATTATCCTGGTTTGTGTTCTTCATAGCACTCATCACTATTTCAGTCTAAATAATTTATTTAGTAGAAAGGATGTGGAAAGAGAAAATCTTGGAAGATTTTTCATTTCTGATTCTCTACTTCAAAGGTAAGCACATAACTGATCTCAAGAAATACTTGTCGCCAGCCATGGTGTCACATGTGTATAATCCCATTAGTGGGCAGAAGCTGAGACAATAGGATCACTATGAGTTCAAGGCCAGACTGGGCTACATAGTGATATCAGGACCAGCCTGATGTCATAATGACACCCTGTCTCCAAAAGCCAAAACCATTTTTGTTTTTCTGTCTTGAAGAACATGAAAGTGAAATTTATTCTAAGGACAAGATTTAGAGGAAAGATCTTTGATATCATATTGTATGTGTTAATGGAAAATTTTCTATAATTCCTATTGTTGGGTTTTTATTTCTCCAGGTATAATCTACACATGTGCAGTTTCACCCATAACCTTAACGGGGCTATGAGTTGGAGAAACATATGTAGTGATGTAACCACCACGAGCATGACATAGGTCGTTGCCAGCACTGTCATGAGTTCTTCTTTGTCTCTGTGCAATCAACTTCACTACTAGAACTCAGTGCTTTGCACTCACAGATTCCAGTTTTCCCAGAATGCACAAAAATGCAATCATTCAGCACATAGCCCTCTGAGTCTGACTTACATTGCTCATTGCAGTTTAACTGAGACTAGTCCCTGTTGCAGTTTGAGTGAATCATGTCTATCTATTCACTCTTGAATTGTGCCCATTAGATGTCTAGGCCACAGCTGTTTATCCATTAGTCAAAGTTCATTTTACAGAAATAATGCCAAGTAATCCAGGATTGAGCTGAGTTATTCATCCTCAGAGCTTGCCCATCCAGATATCAACATGGATTGTGGGTCAACATCCCTCTTCCCGAGGCCTTGCCTGTCTAAAATCCCTTCTTTTCTTTATTCTTTTAATTGTATTTTTTATTGGTACATTTTTTTACACATTATCACCCTCATCATTGGGTATTTGTACTAGTATATTACATGTGATAAATCTCATTTTTACCCATTGTCTTTCCCATCCTACAACCCCTTACCTAAATATACATATGTGTTCTTCCTTTTATATCTATATATCTATATATATCTATATAGATATATACAGATATTTAATCTTTATTGGTACTTTATGAATACACATCATCATCATGTTCACCATTGAGGGTTTGTACCAGAATATGATACGACTTGATTCTCATTTTTCCCTTTCGCCCCACCCTGCAATCCCCACCCTCTAAATACATAATATTTGTTTCCTCTTTCTTTATTATTACCACATCATTTTCCCCTTGTTATTTGACCCTATACACTCTTCCATTTTAAATATTTTCTATTTCACAATAGCAACTATACATCCTGCAACTCATTTACAACTTCTTCAGAGTAAAGATATGGTATCTACACATTTGTGACCTGTTTATGTTGCTCATTGGAGAAAAGATAGCCTTTTTAACAAATGGTGCTGGAAAAACTAGGCTTTAAGCTGCCAAAGACTAAAACTAGACCTAGCTCTTTCACCATGTACCAAGCTAAAATCAAAGTGGATAAGAGACCTAAATATTAAAACAGACACTCTAAATCTGCTGAAAAACAGGTTAGGTAAAATTCTTGACGATACTGGCTTAGGGAAAGACTTCTTCATCAAAATTTCTATAGCACAAGAATTGTCGGAAGTAATCAACAAATGGGATCTCATTCTATTAAAAAGCTTCTGCACAGCAAAGGAAACCACCAACAGAGTGAAAAGGCAACCAACACTGTGGGAAAGAATCTTTACCAGCTGTTCCACAGACAATGTGCTACTCTGTAGAATATATAAAGAGCTTAAAATAATCAGCCCATCCAAATTTAAAGACTCAATTAAAAAATGGGCATCTAAAATGAACTTTTCAGAGGAAGAAATGAGAGCAGATAAGAAGTTTATGGAGAAATCCTCAACATCATTGATCATTCAAGAGATGCAGATGAAAACAACACTGAGATTTCATCTCACTCAAAAAAGAATGGCTGCTATCTCAGAATTAGCCAGCAACAAATGTTGGCGAGGCTGCGGAGAGAAGGAACCCTTCTGCACTGTCGGTGGGAATGTAGACTCATACAACCTCTGTGGAGATCAGTGTGGAGGTTTCTCAAAAAGCTAGGATTGGAGGTCCCATTTGACCTGGCCATTCCTCTGCTAGGTATATATCCAAAAGAATTAAAAGATTCATTTCACAGTGATATATGGGACACAACTTAATTCTCATTTTTTCCCATAGCCCCATTCACAGTGATATATGGGCACTCATATTTATAGCAGCTCAGTTTGTGATTGCTAAATCTTGGAAACAACCCAAATGTTCATTAATGGGAGACTGGATAGAGATGTGTTTCTCTTATAGAGTGGAGTAGTACTCTGCCATTAAAAACAATAAGATTGAGTCATTCACACTCAATTGGATGTACCTTGAGGACATCCACATATGTGTTCCTTCTTGCTGTTTTAAAATCATATTTTTCTTTAATCTCATATTTATTCCCATCCTTTTACTTTGAATATTTTCTAATTCACAATATCTATCATACATTGTGGAACTCAGTTACATCTTCAGATTCTCATACCAGTGAAAACATATAGCATTTACACATCTGTGACTCATTTGTTTCACTTATGTGTGTGTCCTCAAGGTTTGTCCATTTGAGGATGAATGACTCAAAGCTATCATTCTTTATGGCAGAGTAGTACCACGTAAATCCATTTATGAAAAATCCACGACTTCATTACCCAGTCTCCAGTTGATGAGCATTTGGATTATTTCCAAGATTTAGCTACACAACCTGAACTGTTATGAACATGGATGCACACATGTCACTATGATATGATTCTTTTAATTCTTTCATGCATATTCCAAGCAGGAAAATAGCAGACTCAAATGGAAGCTGTAATTCTAGTTTTTAAGGAATCTCCACGCTGACCTCTACAGTGGTTGCAGCAGTCTATATTTGCACCCACTATGATGAAGCGTTCCATCTTTTCCACAGCCTCAAGGGCATTTATTGCTGATTAATCTTGCAACAGGTGCCACTCACTGTGGAGTGAGATAAAATCTCTGTGATTTTCATCTGCATCTCCTGAATGACCAGTGATATGGAGCATTTCTTCATATACTTCTTGGCTACTGTTACTTCTTGTTCTGAAAGATATCTGTTCATTTCTGAAGCCCATTTTTGAATTTGGTCTTTAAATGAGGGGAACTGATTTTGTTCAGCTAGTCATATATTGTGGATTGTAGTTCTTTGTCTGAGAAAGAGCTGTGAAGATTTTTTCCTATGTTATTGATTGTCATTTATCTCAGCCAGTGGATTCCTTTGCTGTGCAAAATCTTTATAATAGGATGAGTTCCCATTTTTTTATTCCTTCTGCTAGTTCTCATGCTATAGATATGTTCTTCATAAAGCCTTTCCCTAAAACAGTGTCTCCAAGAATTTTATCAAACCTGTTGATTTGGTGTTATTTTTTAAGGTTTAGGTCTTTAATCCACTTAGATTTTAGGGTAGTACTCGCTGAAAGAAATAGGTCTAGGTTTAGTCTTTGGCAGGTTAAATCCCAGTTTATCCCAGACCAGTTTTTACATAGTTTGTCTTTCCTCCATTGAGTATATTTGGCTCTTTTGTCAAAGATAAGGTGATTTAGTATATCTGGAGTGGTTTTTGGGTCTTCTAATCTATTCCACTGGTCCTTGGGTCTATTACTTTGCTAGTAGCATGCAGTTTTTAGCACAGTGGTTTTGTAGTATAATTTCAAATTGGGATTATAATCTCCCCTGGCATGTCTTTGTTGCTTAAAATGCTGAAGGAGAGGTCCATGCTTCACTTAGCCAGGCACATGGCATGTATGAGCAGTAGTACATTATGGAACACAGAGGTAAGAGAACACCGCCTCTGTGTGTAGAATCCAGGGTTATATGCTAATCAAAACCTATCCCATAACTGCTCAATGTTATGACTCTGTGGCCCTCAGTGAAAATGAACAGTATCAAGCAAACAGGCCCTACATCAAGACACATCACAAAACCAATCCTACAATACACAGTCAACTCCTCATACACTGTTAACACACCTCTCAGTAATGGCCAACACTGTAGCATGCCTGTATCCTCACCTCTATACCATGTCTACATAAGCCAGTGGTCACAATAATAAAGTGCAAACATTACTTTGAAAGCTTTTCTGGAGTCTGTGTGGTGACTCTGTGCTTCACCCTCTCAGCCTGAGCTGAAACTCGGTCCTTCAACAACTTTTATACCGACAAGTTGCTTTTGCTTTTCTAGGTCTGCTGTGGTTCCAGATTAAATTTTGGATTATTTCTCTAGATCTGTGAAGTATGGTGTTGGGATGTCAATCAGAAATTCATTGAATCTGTATATTATTTGTGTAATATAGTCATTTTGATGATGTCGGTTCATCCTACTCATGAACAAGGGATGTCTTTCCATTTTTTGATATCCTCTTCAATGTCCTTTTTAGAGTGCTACATTTTTCAGAGTAGAGGTTTTTCACTTCCATTCTTGGATTGCGGCCTACATATTTCATTATTTTTTGATGCTATTGTGAAAAGTTTAACTCCCCAATTTCTCTCTCAGCGAGTTTCTTGTTTGTGTATACAAAGGATATTGACTTGAAAATATTGGTCTTGTATCCATCTATGATACTAAATTTGATTATTAAGTCTAGCAGTCTTTTGGTTGAGTTTTTAGTGTCTTCTAGGTAGAGTACCATGTCATCAAAAAAGATGACAGTTTATCTTCTTCCTTTCTTACCTTTATTTCTTTTTCTTGCCTAATTGTTGTGTCTAATGATTTCAGCACTATTTTGAATAAGAGTGATGAGAGTGGACATGTTGCTCCTGATCTTACTGTGAAAGGTTTCAGTTTTTTAACATTTATTATGATGGTGGTTGTTGGTTTCTCATTAAATAGGTTTTATTTGTATGATACAAAGTTCATCTATTCTGATCTTCTGTAGGGTTTTATTAATGAATGGATTTTGCTTTTTTAAACTGCTTTTTTTGTATTTATTGATATGACAATATGGTTTTTGTCCTTTAGTCTGTTAATATAGTGTACTACATTAATCGATTCACATATGTTTAACCATCCTTGCCTCACTGATGATCCAATGGAGTCAGGGTATATGAATGAAAATCCTTGACCCTTTGAGATCAGGTCCAACACTGGTTCACAAACAGAAAAGGCCAGAAGTTAGCTGGAGCAGCCCAGCAGATAGACTTGAAAGCTCTATGTCATAATGTTGTGTGCTCACCTACTGACTGCCCCAGGCACCAGAGTGCTGGACTGACCAGGGTGTGTGGCCAGTGAAGCAAGAACAGTGATAGACGTCAACTGAGTCCTGGGCCTCACAGACAAATGTGATGACACAGTGAACAGCAGGGGAACCGTGAGCCTAGGAGGCATATTTGGAAAAGCTACTGAGTAAGGATTATAGAGGACAAGGTTGGACCCTGGAGCTCTGTGAGGAGGAAAATGTATGACACTTGATGAGAGACAATAGAGGATGAGACCACAGTGTGGGCCATGGAAGGAAGTGGTCAGTGTCTTTTTGCAAGGGTGTCTGATGGCATTGGTACTGGACAGCATGTGGGACCAAGATGACCCTCCTGAAGCTGAGAGAAGCAGGAGTAGAACTGTCATGTGATAGAGGAGGGTGAATGCAGGAAACAGATCGATAGGACCAATGTGTGTGTGAGAGGTGAATGACCTCAGAGACAAACAACTGGCAATAGCTCCCTGTCCGAGAGTGTCAGCTGTGACAACATGTGGGAGCTGATGGAAGTCTTCTGTGGAGCTCACAGAGCTCCTACCCTCCTGTTTCCTTGCACAGGTCCTCAATCAATTGTTGCTCACACAACAACAGATACAGAAGATTTGGAATTTTGCTACTGATCAGGAGAAGATCATACAGATGAACGACGCCTTACTGAAAAGACAGCATGGCATTTCAAAGTGAGTACTGCCTCCTCTTCCCTAAGGGGCCCAGACAAACCCCCGTAACTGTGGCTCAGAACTCAGCCTGCATCTGTGTCTGAGGTTAAAGTTGGGCCAGGTCTGGATAGACCGAGGTTAGAGGCCAAGAGGGCTGAGCTGGGGCTGAGCTGTGGGCCAGGGAGGTTCAGGTTACATTCCCCAGCACAGAATAGAAACCAAAAAGGGACATGATCCTGGGGCTCTGGACACCTTCATTCTATCTTTTTGCTTCTTCCCTTCTTGTCTTTATTTAATACATGCTAACTGGTTTAATGAGATATAATTTATACATCATTCAATTCACATTGTAACTTTTATCTGCCTTACTGATTTGCAAGAGGAAATGAAATGTCTCCCTCCCAGACCTGACCCTGTCTCTTCAGGTTACTGCAGGCAGACTGACTAGATGAGAGGTTACTGCAGGCAGACTCACTACCTGAGTGGTGCTGTCACAACCAGGTGACCTCTGCCTTCCAAGGGGCTCCATCATTTCTTTCCTCAGTCCATGCTTACTATGAACAAAAGCCTCAGGATGTGTGATCCCAAATGAAGTGGCCCAGGCCTCCGGGTCTACAGCTGTGGGTATCTGTGAGTGTGGGATACTGGGATCAACCCTATCTATTTTTTGTACAGGAAACTGGATGATGCAATTGTCTATGTGAAATCAGAGCAAATGATCCAGCTGGATGAAGTCCACCGATTAAACCAGGAACTGGAGAAGCTCATGAACCACAACAACAGGATCATCACCAGCATCCAGGGCCCCTTGCAAGATGCCAGAAATATATTAAGATTCTGGTATCAAAAGCAGCTCCTAATTCTGGACATACAGCAAAACATCATTTCCCAGGTGCAGAATCTTACAGGTGAACAAACAGTGAATCTGGCATGGGAGGCCCTACTTAACATACTCTGGCATGGGAGGAATCACTTTGGGTTGTGAACATTTGTAGAGTGGTGCAGAGTCCTGGTCATTTAGACTGTAGAAATAACCATAAGCATTTATACTAATAGTAACTGCAGGGGTCCTCAGAGGTGCAAATCTAGACTGTGTCTTTTCATTCCACTGTGCTTGGGTCTCTGACCAATTCACTCATACCTGGTCTCCGTTTCCACATCTTTTCAGTAGAGGTAATGTAATAATGATGTTAACAAATTGAAAGATGTGGCTTCTGGGTTTAATGGACCGCCCTTGTTTGGATTTCCCTTAACACCCTTTATGTATCAGTTTTCCCATAGAATGAGTACATGGTATCACGGAATTCCAATGACTTCCTCTTCACACTCTACCCTAAAACTTAAGAGGGCCTCAGGGAAGTTAGCGACCTCCCAGCCCACGTCGGGAATCCTTGTTCCTCAGCACTCACTGCTTCTGCTGTGGCCCACTTAGGGGTCAAGTGTTCCTGGTTGCAACTTCCTTTGCTCACTCAACAGATGCATATGCAGAATCTGGAAGCCAAAGTCCAGGTGTGTAGCCCAATCCGGAAGTCCTACACTGTGGCAATCTACATTTTCTTTGGAATTGAGATTCATCCTTCTGAAAGATGAGTGTGAGGAGCCAGCAGAGCATATACTTGGCCTGTCTCTTTCAAACAAAACAAAACAATAAGAATAACAATGAAAAAACCCAAAGGGAGCTTTTCTTGTTGAGTACCTGCTGAGTGTCATATGACTGAAGCTGTGTTCCTGAAACTGCCACAGCAAGCTAATCCTGGGGCTGTCCTAAGAAGAGGAGTCATCATGTGAGATCTGAGAGGGGTCATCATGTGAGATCTGAGAGGGCTCTGATAGGACAGGCAGGGGATCCTTTTAGGGAGTGGACAGTGACGGGTAAAGCAGAAACCAAGTATGGGCTCCAGTTGCTCCTGGATGAGCATGAAGAGTCAAGGAAACCTTCAACACAAGGAATCCAGCACCACTGATGGGACTGCAGGTACTGCACTGATAGGGGCTTGGGGCTAAGCTCCCCACTGAGGCTCCATCCTACATATTAAGTCCAGAGGCCCAAGGAAGAGTTAGGGATCTTCCAAATCATGAGATGTAGAGTGACCAGAACCCAATGGTCTGTGGATGCTGAAGCTGTGAGGTACAGTAAAAACCCCTAAGAGGGATCTGTGGCTCAGCCCAAGCACAAGACAGAAGAACCTTCTCCTTGTGTGCTCTGGGCTCACCTGGTCTTCAGTGTGGCTCACGTTCTCTTCATCTGTATGTATGAGGGGCGGTCTGTGTATATCAGCACTGGGACTGTTCTGACAAATACCTTCTAATGTCACCCAAGAAGAATGTTTGGGTTGAGCTTGTCACTCCCATGAAGTTTTAGTCTCCAGGTGAAGAACAAAGGGTCAGGTGGGAGCATGACCTCTATGGCCAGTCATATACCTACCTGGCTCCATTACTTGCAAAGCAATGAGACATTGCCTTCTGCTTTATTTTCTCAGAACTCAGGTTTCCTAACTTGTTGAATAGAGATGAAAATCTCACAGAGATGTTACATGGAAGATATCATGAGGCCATGGACACAAAGAGGCTCAGCCAAGCACCTGGGATTAAAAGGGGGAGAGATGCAAACAGATTTCTTATGCATGACCTCACAGGGAGTCCTGGAAGGGTTGACACTATGCTTTATAAATGGTTGACTCTATTTTGATTTCCATCTTCACTCCTAATTGTTTTCCCAAACTGAAATGGGCACTGAAGAACCTTGTAGTACAACAGTGCTGTTTATTTCAGTTTGTTGCTGTGACAGTTGTTGTCATTGTTATTGTTGTTGATTAAGGAATTTCACAGTGCATGAAGCCAAAAGGAGTATCTGGATTCTCAGAATAGGTCCTAGCTGAGTCCTGACCTTGCTGGGCTATGTGAGCTGTCCTTGATAATGTCAAGCCAAGTGTTTCCCTGTGCTGTGACTTCCTTGGAGTCCTATCAGTGGGCCTGGAGGAACTTGAAGCTTCTGGCAGTGGGCAATGGAGACACCTATGTGGGATTTTGACATTCAGGATGGGTCTAGGGCGAAGTCCTCTCATTGGTACAGAGGGCACAGCATCTCCTTACTGACAGGTGCTGCATATGCAGGATCTAGGAGCCAAAGCCCAGTGTGTATCCCAATTTGGTAGTCCTACACTGTGGCCATCCAGACTTTCTTTGGAATTCAAACCCATCTTTCTGAAAGTTTACCCCCATCCTGTTACTGATGTGAGCAATGTGTGGCTTCTGATGGAATACCAGCCCACTTTTGAATTGGGTACTTCCAAATTAACTAGACTGAAGGCTTTAAAATCCATGCAGTTTACTTATTAACAATCACTTTTAACAGAGACCCTTGGGACCAAAAGATTTAGACAATAAATCAGTACTCCCCAGAGCTAAGATGCCTGGTGAAGGAGACAGAAGCATGGGCCTGGATGACCAGTGGTCAGTTCCCAGAGTAGTCAGAATGAGAGCTCTGTGCTCTAGTTGCAGGCAGAGCCAGCTCAAATCAGGCCAAGATGGAAGCCCAGGGACTGATAATCAAAACCAAGAAGGACTGAGTATGTCCTAGATGGGTGGGTGCCCACACATTGAGCCCTCACCTTCCTGTTCTTTGCAATAGGAAGCAGCTGGTAGAGTGAGGATTCCTTTTACCCTCTCTGAAGAGCCTGACTTCTCCTTCCTGTCCTCCCTGCGTTGAAGCTTGGGCTATAGGATCCCTGTCTGGCCACAGTGCTCTTCCTGGACAGGGAAGTTGGGCCCCTTGTGTGGTAGTCAGGGCTCACAGACTCTGATGAAGCAGCCTCGTTACTCTCTTTCTTTATGGCCCATGCTGTGCCTGCTGCATCTCATTCCAAGCAGACAGAGTGGTCTCACTGAGGCTACACTGTTGTGGTGGGCATCAGTCCCAGACCATCCTTATGCCTGAGCACCCACCTTTGTGGTTTTACCATGCAGTTGCCTCTGCCCAGACAAAAAATCTTCTGTACTGAGGAGCTCCTGCTAGGGATCTAGTTCACTATCACCTCCATGTAACACTGTCAGGTGTGTCTCATCTTTCCATCCCTGCCCCTTACACCCAGGACCTGCACTCAGGAGGCAGGTGAGCCCTCCTGGCTCATGCTCAGCTGACTTTGGCTCCATCCCATTGCTGGCTTCCCAGGTGCAGCTGTGTTGAGATTCCAGAGCTGTGAGGACGTCCGGAGTACTGGGCTCTATGTGGACACTGTTGCCACCATTGTGGACCCTGCTTTCTTAGAACCCAAGAGGGTAAGTGGATCCTGACACGGTATATGGAAATTTATCAGTGCCTTCAATCTCCTTTCCATACTGAGAAACTTGACATTGGGCTTTGTCCAGCATTTGAATGATAGTTAAAAGGAGGTTCTCTAACTTCTGGAACACCCAGTAGGGTTCATGATGTGGGAAAATGTGCAGATGACCTCAAAGGATAGAATACCTAGCACCAGAATACTTTAATTTCCAGAATAGCTGCTCATGAAGTAGCAGGAATTAGCTTTGTGTTACTTAAGGTTATGCTGACTGACAGAAGTAAAACCCTCAATTCCAGGAGTTCAGGCCAAATAAGTTTATTTTTAGTTGAACGAAGAAATCAAGGCTCTGCTCCAGGCAAAACATTAGTGACCTAGCCTATGAAGATGTCATCATTTTGAATTTTATTTTGCATAAAGGGTTCAGAGAAGTGCATCCTTATCTTGAACAGACTCTGAGACATAATAAGTGCTCACAAAATGGTAGTGCACAATTCAAAACTCATAACAGCATTTGTTAAATCCCCATGATGGCAGAGCCCCTTTTATATCATCCTCATTTGCTCCTTCCATCAAAACTGTACATTAAGGATTAGAAAGACTCCACTTGTCTCCTGTTATGTGCTGGGCTCTCTTCTATACATTCACACAACTCCTCTCATGCAATGCTCACAATACTTCCAATCAAAACAGGAGAAACTGAAGCACAAAAATGTTATTGTACAAACACCTCCACTTTACAAATGTGGAGAAGACAATCTTGCAAGACCATCGCTACCCTGTACTGATGTCAATGTTCACAATAGATGGGGCACTGGAGCATGCAGCTTCTTGATACCCATGACCACTTTTTGCCCTCTTGGGTGTGGGGAGTTGACCAGCCAAGTCTCCCTTGTGCTGCCCAGGATCTGGCTTCTGCCTGTGTCAGGTTTCCAGCTGTCCCCTCTCCCACAGGTGTTCTGTGTGTTGAAAACCGATGGACAGCCGTGGACCGTCATTCAGCACCGTCAGAATGGCATAGAGAATTTCAATCGGAGCTGGGAGGATTACAAACAGGTGACATAGTTACTTTGGGGAGGAGTTTTTTACCCTGAATCCTGGTGCCAGTTCTGGGGTGTTTGTTGGGGCACAGAGCTGGCTCATCCTCATTCCTTCCAGCAAAGGAAGTCAGCCGCTGAAAGCATGAACACTATAATTCCCAGTGACCCCTTAACATTGCAATGAAAATTGAAAGTCATTTCAGTTTTTAAAACCTAGGGCCAAGTTTGTCCTTTTTAAGTGTACAAAGGATGTACTAAAGAGAAAGATCAACCATATCCCTTGCTATTTTGCTTAAAACAATTTCTTTTTCCTTTTGTAAATCTGTGACCACATGTATAGAGCAAATTCAGTACTGTGAAATCTCTAGTTGAAAGATCATAAACATTGTAAAATGAGATATACTGCCTAGTTGTCTTCCAGTTTTTCTAATTTAATTTTGAGTGAAGAATATTTTGGAAGTTAACATGAAAACTCTTAATGTTTTTCAAGAGTTAAAAATAAGAAAATCTACTCCTCAGGAAGTAGAGCAATAGTAATTTGTGTGTCTGTTTGCTGCTCCAGATGACAAAAATGTAAATAATATCAAAATAAATCATGGATGTTTTTCAACTGATTGAGTTCTTTTTAAAATGTCATAAAAATAACAAAGAAAAATCCAGAGTTCAGATGAAACAAATGCACAAAAGAAAGCTGGATGTCCACCCTTAGCCACAAAATGTTTCATTTGATTGTTAGTAATGGAAACAGAGCTCACTAAGTTGCACTTACAAGGCAGGCACCAGAACCACCGAGCTCCATCCCTAGTGAACCTTCCTTCCTAACTGCTTACTCACCTCACAAATGTGGTGCAGGACTTAGGTGCATCCTGTCATTTTCCTGAATCATTGCTCTGCCAAATGCTCTGTTTTTTATTCCTGGACACTGGCAAAAGGACACTCCAGCTACTCTTCAGGTTTTATGTCATTTTAGTTTCTGAAAGGTTTCACTTGCTTCTCTGTCCTCAAACAACCTGGGCTATCACATCAGTGCCTAGTGAAAATATTTATGTTTTTCACTAAGGCTTAGCACTTCTGTACACACTAAGGCTTTACTGCACAAGAATTTCCAAAGTTAATAAGTTTTACCAACACAGACCTGGATCTAGACCCTCCATCACTCCAGAACCCTCTTCATGTCCCACTTGAGTCAACAGCCCCTCGAATGTAGATGCTGTTATCGTTAGAGCCAAAAATTAATTGTCTCTGTTTCTCAACTTCAGGTAAGCATAATTTCAATTATTTGTTGGGGGGTTAAATGTGTTGTTGCTTTTCCTGTGATATGTGGTCTACCACCCAAGATATTTATCCTGATCATTAGAACTGTGGTTTGGCAACTGGCCTCAGTGCTTGTCCAACATGCCTCAGTGCTCGTCCAACATAATTTCATGCCAGGGACCTACCCACTTTCCTGGTAACTCAGACTAAAATGACTCCACTCCCTACAGGGCTTTGGAGACCCAGCTGGGGAGCACTGGCTGGGCAATGAGGTAGTGCATCAGCTCACCAGTAGAAAAAACTATGCTTTGCGTGTGGAGTTGGAAGATTGGGACAATCGCACATTCTCTGTCAACTTTGGGAACTTCCGTCTGGACAGTGAGAAGCAGTTTTACAGGTGGGCTTGGGAACCAGTGAGCTGGGATCCCTGGTTGGTGTTCCAGGTTCTCACTCTAGAGCTTTGGTAAAAATCAGTCTCTCTTTCTAAGATGTGTCCTGATTTGGACTCCCCATTACAGTGACACAGGAAAGCAAGGCCTGGCTCCCCACTTAAAACATGAGCTCGTGTTCTCTAAAACCAAATAATGAATCTTTGGAATGACCGACGGAGGTTTGAGTAGTAAAATTTTATTGAGAGAAAGCTTCTGCCTAAGAGAGACAAAGGAGGGAACACAGAAAGCTGGGTAACCCACTCACCTCCCTTTTCAGAGGGCTTTTATGGAACAAAGCCATGAGGTGAGGCAGGTTTGAGGTGGGGGCTTCCAATAAAACTCAAGGAGGTGGTCAAATTAACAGCTAACCAATTGGTAAATTGCAGCCTTCCAATAAGGTTTAAAAGAAATTGGCAATCAAATGGAATTACAACAAATACAGTTGTTTAAACAATCTTGATCAAATGGAGTCCAATGAGAAATTAAGTCATATAGGGCTCTCCCCCCATCAGGAGGCTCTTCCAGGTGGGCCAGATCCTGGACCTTTGTACCAGGAAATTTACAATTACTACATTCCTGGGAAGAAGGGAGGTGAGTCTAGATCTTGACTCCCCACTGAGTTAGTTATTCAGGAGAATGAGGCCTTAATTGGTCACTGTTTTCCAGCATTTTTCTGATGTCCTTGACCTTTGGTAACAGTCTCCTTTCCTGTGAGTTTTCTCTAAGGGCCTGCCCTGTCTGTCTGCCTGCCATATTTCTAACTAGCTTTTCTGCCTATAATAACAGAACCTGAAGGCACCTGCTTAGCACTTACCACATGCTGCCTACTGGGCTGGGTGGAGAGGAAGTCACTGAAACCACTATTTACAGAGCAGGAAAGGACCTTCCATGGATCATCACCCCATGTACATCTTGTAAAGTGATCCTGAGAAAGATAATGTTGTCTAGTTGGTGCGGTGTTCTCTGGTGAGGTGGATATTTCCCTGGGACTGGAGGCACTAGACAGTGAAACTTTGTGGCACTCTGACAGTGGTCATTAGACAAGTGAAGGTCACACTGTTCTAAAGCTCTATGATTGAGTAGCTGAGGGACTTGGCTGTGAGGATACTGCAGAATCTTCACGCTTCCCCACAACTTCCTTAGTGCGGGTATTGATAATGTTTGGAGAGGGGAATGAGCTTTGCCTCAGCATGTACTCTGTTCCAGTCACTCATTAAATCTTCCCATGACTCTCTCTGGTGGACATTCCTGTGCCTGCTTTACTAAAATGAGATCTAAAACACTGAACATCTGTCATCTGGTTAAAGTGACGATGTATATAGCCTGGACTTGATCTCAGGTCTCCCTGTGCCCAGCTCATTCTCTTTCCAAACTGTGCTCTTGCATGTCTGAGAAACTCTCTGATCCTCAGAAGTTTGCCTTGTTATTGAACTTAAACCAGGACTGAATAGACCTGCAGACTCTCATGCACTGGTGTGAGATGCTCACATGTGCATTACCTCCTCACATGATGCCAGAATCCTTTCCTTAGCAGTCATTTTCACCAACTTTAATTCCTCAGTTATGGGAAGGTCACGTCCTCCCAAGGAATCTCTGAATAAGTATCCCCCACACTCATGATATTTCTATCTCAAGCCACAAATGTCTAGTACATACATCTCCAGGCAAGTACACGCATTTGTGCTAAATTGGAAGCTATGGACCTGCTCTCATGTGAGAACTGCATGGGCTCATCTCACTGTTGGACTCATTCTCAGAGAGACCTTTAGCTCCAGCCTGCTCACCCTGAGCTTGCATGTGCTGTCGTGGTCCTTTGGAGCAGAATCAGACATGATTCTCACCCACTCAACTTTGCAGATGTGTTGTGAGAGGATGAAGCTCAGGATGTCCATAGTCACCCTAGATCACAGTGGACACAGCAGTTGTCAAAGAGGAAGATACAGGGAGCCTGTGGCTACTGTAAACTGAGGGAGGACTCTGAGAGGTGATGATGGTCATGAGTGGACTCTACTTATGTGGCAAGCAGATAGGAAGGGCAATTCAGGGACTGGTCATGTTTTGAAAAAAGGCAGACTAGATGTCTAGCTGATTCATTTATGTCTAGTCTGAGATAGGGTCCTGCAAAATCTGCCAGTATCAGAAAGAGTGTGAACTCATTCAGGAATACATCAGGAGACTGAAATCCTGGAGGAGTAAGGGCTAAGGAGAGAAGGCTAAGAGACACAGGGCCTTGTGTACCACCTTGCAATGCCAAGGGTCTCCCAGGAGAGGTAAGTCCCACAGAAAAACCAAGGCAAAGGTGCACAGTGAGCAGCTGGGGAGTGGGTGTCCAGATTTGACCATCCATGAAGCCCACATATACTTACACATGTCATGCTGAGCTCTAGAGCAAGTGTCACTGTCCTGCAAACAGCTGTCTGGCTATAGGTGCCCTGGAGAATATTCATGGGCTTCCTAAACCTTGATGATGTTTTACTGCAGACATTCAGGGGTTCTGAGGAGCTCAGTATTGACAGTTCCTCCTCATTGAACCACAATGTGCTTTGTGTCCTTTGAGGACTCAACATTATAAAAAATGACACCCTTCATTGACCCAGGGTTCAGGGGCACTTTCAGCACATCTGTGATACAGGTCTGAGGAAGCTCAATGGAGGAGGCAAATGAACAGCGGGAGTTGTGACAGGGCCAGAGTACATGATGGTGAGTAGGTGAAGAAACCACTGTGCCTTCCTATGAGGCCTCACTGGGCCAGAATCTGCTTCTTATTTTCCCTAGTACTGAGACGCTGGGAAGGTTATTGGACTCTCATGACCCATCTCCTCATGTCAAAAAGATATCAGGAGACTCACATGAGGATGAGTTATCTCTCCCCCATGGGAGAGACTCAAACCTCTCAGCTGTTCTCTCCGTCATGGTCACTGTGAGCCTTCTTCAGCGTGAGCCATTGGATGAGATGAGCAGAGATGGCATTTTGTTCCTGAGAGGCAACAGGAGAAGATCATACTTGGAAAAATGAGGCAGGAAGCACACCCAGCTGAGGTTTCCCCTCCAAAGACAACAGGAGGGAGTTGTAGCCTGGGGAAACATCCAGGGTCGGCCTGTCTGCAACAGGGCTCCAACCTGACTCTCTGCCCTCAACTAATTCAACCTCCATTTGGCCTCCAGGATTTTTCTGGACAAGTACAGTGGGCCACCAGCTCCAAATGATGGCCTGCCTCTGACGGACAACAACTTCAGCACTCATGATGCAGACCATGACACTTGCAACTGCAACTGTGCACAGATACTGTCTGGAGGTGAGTTAGGGTCAGCTGTACTTTCCATGCTGGGAACTATGGTCCTTTTCAGGCCACTACTTCTCTTATACACAACACTAAGGATGTTCAGGGGACAGCTCCTACCAACTCTGACTCAGGAGTGCTCCTGGGCTGTGACAGAGATCAGAGAATGGGAGCTGGGATGAGTCAGAGACAGCAGGAAGAACACAGACAGGAAAGACCTGAAAAACAGAGGCAGGGATGGATGGATGGATGGGGAGGAGGCAGAGGCTGATATTCAAATGAGCAGTGGAGACAGAGCTGCACTGGAACAAACAAAGCAAAAGGAGTCCTGGAGAGAAGCGTATCTCTGGCTGAAAGTAGAGAGGGACTTCTTGCTTGCTCCCAGAGTTCTGGGAGAAAGAGAGGAACATAGAGTGGACACAAGTAATGAACATGAAAAAGTCGCTCTGATTGAGATAGGCTCACAACATGACATTGCCAGAGAGCATTAAGTGATTCATAGGGGAGAAATACAGTGGCCACCTAATATCAATAGGTAGTGACATGGAGTATGAGGGATTCGGAAATATTCTTGTTATTGGTCAGCAAGGGAGGGATACAGAAAATAGAGGAGTGTGAAGACTGCAAAAAGGTGAAGAGGATACTTGAGGGCATCCAGAAACCTCACTGCCCCTCAGTGCCCATAGTGAGAGAAATGTTCCTCCTCCCACTCCCACCTCTCTATTCAGGTGACTCCTTAAGGACTCAGCAGCTCTGATGAAGTGATCATCTGAATTATTCTCTTCCTCAGGATGGTGGTTTAGCAGTTGTGGGGCCTCCAATCTCAATGGCAAATACTACCCAGCCATAAAGCGCATGCCCAGGAGAGGTGGCATTCTCTGGAAGTACTCTACTGAGATTCCCAAGTATTCACTTAAGTCAACGCGCATGATGATCCGGCCCTCCCCTAGCTAGAGAGCACAGCAAAGAGCTCAGTCAGTGCTGTCTGTCAGCAAAGTAAGACCACTATTGGCACCTGCTTCACACAGGTTCCTGAAGGCCTAGCAGACTGTGCATGTGACCATTGCAAAGACACTATGTTCTCACTTAATAATGATAAAGGTCCTGCATCAGAAATTACTTTCCCACTGCATAAAACACTCAAGTCTGATGTCGCATGCACCTCTGTGAACGTCCTCAACTGACCTGATCTATTAAACAATGTCACTGCAGTAGAGCCTGGATTATGTAAATGAAGAGTGTGGCTGTGGCATGGTGATTCATCCTCTTTGAGCCTCTGTTCTCTCTGCTATGAATATGGGACTTAAAGGACTGCAGTGATGATGGATGATGTAATGTGTGTGTGTGTAACGTGTGTGTGCATGTATGTAATGTGTGTGTGTATGTGTTTACACTGCAAATCTATAAATTATGACTCGGTTATTTGGAAACAAAACTGCACAGAGCCTCACATCTCCACTTCTGCACTGAGCAGGCTGGAATCACCAGGCAGACACATCTTCTGTTGTAAATCTCACAGATTTCTTCATCATGCTCAGCAGACAAAGGGCACATAACCAGCACTGATCACCGATAGGACACTTGTTTCCTCTGCTCTTCAGGGACCTTCCTGAATCTTGAGACCCCTATGTGAGAGCACAGGGACCCTGCTGGATGATCCTTGTGCACTGTGCTTCACACCATGACTCCCATGGGCTGGGGAGACAGAGGTGAGGGGACAGAGGGCAGCAAAGGGAGCCAGTTCCCTCGCCTTAAGTCCAGTAAGGAAGTCACCTCATTAACAGCTTCATGTGGATACTCTCGGAAGAACATGGTTTGAGCCTCAGAAATCAGAGTCCCAATTTGCAGTGCAGGAAAATCAGGCCTGTTCGTTGGTTCATTTCACACATAGAACACAGCTAGTATGACGCAGGCACTGTGCGCCTCTCACAGCTCAGTGAGGTATCAGTCCCTGTTTTGGGGAAGTTCACATCTGCAAGTGTCTTTCTAAAAGGTACCTTCAGGGCTGTGATTTGTCTTTTAATTTTGTTTAATAAAAGAAGTAAAAGCAAAGGAGGGTTTTTTTTGTTTGTTTGTTTTCACTCTGATGTACATGAAGAGTAGGAAACAGCCTGGCACTTAGTAGGTATTCATGAAACACTGCGGCGAGGAAAGGAAGGAATCGATCGGTAGAAGAAGAGACGAGCACCAGGCTCTAAACCTTAAGTTCAGGTGTCTGACACATGGAGACACTGAAGCCACTGTGGAAGGAGGGTCATGCCTTATGACACACACAACTGGGTAAGAATCAATGTCTGGTTGGAATGAGGACCTCTGTACTAGGATGGCAGGAAGTCTATCAGGCCCCCAACTCTCTTCCACCCCTGGAGGCTTGTGTGTCCCCAGATGTGCTTGCTGAACCAGCTTTCCATGATCCTGAGTGCTGACACACAGCCGGCCCTTCCAGGTGCTCACAGGCCAGGGCCAAATTAACTAGGTACTGGGCACCCATTGTGTTCCAAAACTTCCTTTCACTTCATGAAATGATGCAGGTGCTTAGAGTGGACTAATCTGGGGATCTTGGTTCTCCTCAGGATTTAGAATATAAGCACTATTACTAAGTACTTGTGGCTGAACCCACCTTGTTTGTGACCTAGCTCCTACATGGAGCTGTGTGACCTGAGGCTTCCTTACCTTCTGGGACTCAGCTTCCTCCTAGGTCATAATAACTGTGACTCCTTCTCTGACATTTTCAACATGTGTGTGATCCCTGGATACCTACAGCTGTCCTGTAGCATGATACCTTTCATCTGTCTGATGACTTCATGTTGGTCACACACAACAGTCCTCTGGACATTTCCTGTTATCAATCCCAGTTTGCAGTAAGGGAAAGAGCAGCAGCTCAGAAAGGTTGGGATGGATTTGAACCCCGGTTGCCAATCCCAGAGCCAGCATTCCTGACTGCTTTAGAACCTGTTCTTCTTCCATTAAGGCTGGGTTGTGGTGGAGGGTGTCCAGGCCTTGTGAGGAGAAAGGACCAAAATGATGGGGTGTGGTTGTGGCAAAAGGGAAGTTGAAAACATTTAAGAGAGTCAAAACTTGGGTAAAGAAAGGAACTTTATTCACTAGTGAGGATCAGCCAAGTGGGAAACCAGTCCTACTCAGAATGACTGACCACCCTCTCTACAGCTTCTCAGACAGTTTTATACATTCCAGGCAGGTTACAATTTGATTTGCAATTCCAGGCTTCTTACACAGCTGCACTTTGGCTTATCTAAGCTTAATTCATTTCCATGGTTCCGTGTAGTTTCCTTTCAGAAAGTGCACTCTAAAGAGTCTGTGAGAAAAGGGGGAGGGAGCATTGGTTGCAATTTGTTACACAGAAGGGGTCAAGCATGAGGCAACCTTAGAACAACAAAGGAGTACTTGGCATAGGCAGCACAGGATAAAACAAAACAGGGAGGGACATATGCCTTTATTTACATTCACTTTCAACATTCCTTCTCTCAGTGCCCCTAGAGGGGGAGAGTTTCTTGCCTGATAGAGCTCTCCCTGGGCAGTTCTCTTTCACATGACAGTGTGAGTTCTGACCTTTAAGCATTCTGACCTCATGCATAGGTACTCAGCTCTTTACTGTAGCATAATTTGAATTCTTGATCCTAAACATCCTTCATCATAGGGAAAAGCAGGTTCTGTGCCTGAGCAGAAGCTCTAAACCCTGTTCCAAGACCAAGCCTTTGGTGTTCAGAAAGGGAAACTGGGGCATCAGAGTGACACAGTGCTCCATATGTGGCCTAAGTGTGGTCAGTAATGTGTGCTCATTCCTGGTGTGAGCTCCGCTCCCTGCAGGGAAGCAGGACATCCATGGAGCAGACCTGGAAGCTCTGGACCTTCTCAGTGAGCCTCTTCTTGGGGACTAAGACTCTTTTCAGTCATTAGCCTTGGGCTGTTGTCTCCCCATGGACAGGACCCCACCTTCCATGGGAGCCCAGTGATGATGGCTTCCCCAGGGCTCTTAGGTTTGGACCTGTGGTATGTCCTCTGAGATTCCAGATTAGCTAGTGTCCTGCCAGACTTTCTTGCTTCTGGTGTCCTATTCAGAAGAAGCAGAAGACTTTTCTTATTGTTTATTTCTTCATTCTCTTGTTTAATATACTCAGGATAAAATAAAAAGAATCCTGAGTTATGTTCACAACACTTTTAAATTTATTTTATTTATATTTCAAATATTTATTTAATTTTAATTTTATTTTTATTTTTTTGAGACAGGGAACCACATTTTGTCATTCAGGCTGGCCTTGAACTCACTATCTAGTGCAGGCTAGCTTTGAATTCTTAGCAATACTCTTACCTCTGCCTCCCAATTGCTGGGATTACTTGTGTAAGCCACCATGACTGGCTTATTGGTATTTGGTGCCTGGGATCAAACTTGGAACCTTGGTCTTGCCAGGCAGATGCTTGGAAGCACTGAGCTAAGTCCTTACCTGTAAAATTTTATTTTTCATTAGTATGTCACTAAATAGGTAGAGCTCTCCTCAAACTTGTGATCTTCATATTACACCATTCTGAGCAGCTGGAATTACAAACCTGTACCACCACATCTGAACAACAAAAAAGCCTTTATTTTTTTTAAATTATCTTTATTGGTACATTAAATATACACATCATGATTGCACTCCATAATGGGGATTTGTACCAGTATAAGACACAACTTAATTCTCATTTTTTCCCATAGCCCCACCCACCCTACCACCCCCGCATACATATAAAATTTGTTTCCTTACTTTTTTGTTACAATCTCAACATTGTCCCCTTTCACCTTAATTTACATTGAGCATTTTCTATTTCACAATATATAACATACAATGCTAGGACTCGTTTACATCTTCATTTTCTCATACCAGAGAAAAGATGCGATATGTGCCTATCTGTGACCTATTTATTTCACTTATGAGGATATCCTCAAGGTATGTCCATTTAATTAGAAATGATTAAAACTTATCATTTTTTATGGCAGAGTAGTACTCCATTCTGTAGAAGAACCACAGCTTACAAAAAAGCCTTTAAAGCCTCACAAAGTACCACAGTGCCTCTTGATCTCAAGGCCAATGCTCAGCCTCAGATTAACCTATCAGGACCACCCAAGCTAGTCCTTTATTATCAGGAACTCTCCTGTTTGAGAATGCATGATCAAAACTGACCAGGCCTTCCTGCCTGCAGATGGACTTTGGACTTAACTCTTGTCTTCACCTCTGGTGATAACAGGGACTCAATGTTCCCACATGCTGTGATACTTCAGTGTAGAAATGCACCAGGATCTACATAACTTCTCAAGGACTCTTGCTGACATATGCCCTGCTTTGTGAGATCTTCATCTACATAACTTCTCTAGGACTACTTTTGTCCTCCCAGATCTTTTATAATGTATAGAATGAAAAGTGTAGCCACCTTGGATCTGGGGAAATAAAAATGTGGCAGGCCTGGGTCCCGGGTCTTGACGCCCAGAGTAGTCTGGATCAGGCCCGAGCTCAGCTTCTCTAAGCCACATTTCTGCCTAATTATTAATTATTTCACCATATGTCATTGACTCAGGAAAGACTATATGTTAAAGGGAGGACCTGGTGACACTCAACAACCATTCCACATGCAAGGATACTAGTCAGGAGATTTTATTAAAGGTGAGAGGCTCCCACAGCAGGAGGCTTGGAGCCAAGAAAAGCAAAGGAAGGAAGAGAAGAGGAAAAGGAAGGCAAGGAGGGACAGAGACAGGAGAGAGAGATAGATAGAGAGAGAGTGAGCACGTGCACATGAGTGGTCTTATATACACCCAGAGTTAGAAGATCTCACATCAGAGGTTGGTTCAGGTAGCTTAACCTATCAGAAGCTATGTTCTCTTTTAAGTTTCTCACCTTGCAGAAGTCTCAGTTCAGTTTCCTTTTACTTATAGGAATTATAGGGAAAAGAAGTTTATGGCCATGAGGAGGAGCTATGGTGTGTCATGTTACAATATCGTGTAACTTTCTAAATTTGAAATTTTTCTAACACTAGAGCTTAATGCAAAAGTTTTAGTTATATCTAGTTATATCCCCTTCTCCTTTATAAAAGCTTAATACAAACAGAAGGAGCCATCATCTTTGGAAAAGAGCCATTTCTCCAACAATACAGCCACTGGGTGTCCCTCTAGGAGACAGCTTTGTGGATTGGAGGGCAAATGGGTGCACACATTGTTTGATTCCCTTGGTTATGAGTAATAATATTCCCTACTGAAGCACCAGAAGCCAGATCATACCAAACCGGAAAATGGAAGACACAGTTAGCAGATATGGAGGCAAACTGTTTACTGCTAGTTGAGACTGGTGTAGATATGCTTTCAAAGTGGTCAGCCCCAAAACAAAGACCAGAGATCCATAAATGAAGTAGAAAAGGAGATGTGGTACAGAAATGAGGTATTTAGGTTACATACACTGATATTTAGGCACAAGGAGCACAGAGTTACATAATTGGGTAATGGGGTACATAAGAGGTGGAAGGTTTTATCAAATTAACATTCTACTCCAAGCATTTCAAGTTAATAGGTCAGAAGGTTAGATTAATCTCAGCATATTTACACAGCCTCTTTTGATATGAACCTTCTGGAGACAAAGACATTCCTGTGTTATATAAAGAAGCTGAGGGCTGTAAATAAGAGTAAGAGGGAGGGGGCAGCTCCTCTGGCTGCCAGTTAACAGAAGAAGCTGTTTTCCAGTTCAGTACACCACCAGGAGGGCATCGCACGATGTGCTGCACAGAGCTCCATGTAGGAGCCTGTAGCATGTTTCAGTGTCAGTCTTGAGAACAGACCAGGGACCACAGCAGGTGGTGCTGCTGGTGACCACCAGACCCTGGTGACCACTCAGGGTCACTGCCATGGAGAAGGGACAGTGGTCTCTTTCTGTTCTCCACATCCTTCTCACTGCTGGGGATTCCAAGGCCAGCCTGTGAAATCCTTAGTATACTGTGATTGGCAGTGTTCTCGAGTGAGTAAAACTTCTCTAGACAACCTCAACTATAAAAAAATACATGCCAAAAATGTGATGCACAAATAGCTCTGACAATCAGGGCACATCAGGTATCACAGACATCAGGGGAGTCCAGGAAGGTGGTAGGAGGCAGTCACAGTGATGTTCTTCAGACTCCTTAACTTAGTTGTTCCCAGATTCTCAGAAGCTGCTTGTGAAGGTGGCTGCCTCTGAAGTGGTGAAACAGACAGAGAGAGGTCATGGCACTGGCTCAGCAGCATCTAGCCAAAGGGATGGGGGAGAAGTTGGACTGGAACCCAAGCAGGCTGGCTTTTCACTGCTCTCCCCACCAGTACTTCTCAAAGTGTGCTCTTAAGATCACTAAAATTAGAAATTCCTGGAAACTCACTACCAATGAGACTCCCAGCCCCACCTAGCCCCACTGACTAGGCAGCTATGCAGTGAGGCTCAGCAAAGTACTATATATAATCTCCCAGTGGTGACTCTGCTTCACACCAAAGTTGAGAGTCCCTTCTCCCCTGGGTACTATGGCTACATCTATAATCTCATCTACTCAGATATTTGAGGCAGAAGAACTTGAGCCCAGCACTTTGAAACCAGTCTAGGTAACATCTGAGCAAAAAGAAAAAAATATAGTGAGAAGGATGGTAGATATTCATAAAAAGGGGAGGTGATCAATAAAGGAAAAGGAACAGCAAAGTAGTGATAAGCTGAGAGAATGAGTTAAGATATATTATTGATAGCTATATCAAGATATATTATTGGTAGCTATCATCAAAATGGCTATACCCCCACAACTCCTATATAGATTTAGTGCTATCCTGATTGAAATCTCAGCAGCAAATCTCACAGATCTAGAGAAAAAAATTCCAAAAATTCATCTGGGATCACAAAAGACCTAGAATAGCCAAAGCAATTTGAAGAAATAAGGATGTGGTGGAGGAGATTTAGATCCCCAACTTGAAACTACACTACAAAGCCACTGTAATAAAAACTGAATTGTATTGACAAAGTAACAGACCTGGGGATCAGTGGAGTAGATTAGAAGATCCAGAATCAACTCCAGACACATTAGGTCACCTCATCTTTGACAAAGGAGTCAAAAAACCTCAGTGGGGTGGCGGGAAGATAGCCTCTTAAACAAATGGTGCTGGAAAAACTAGGCTTTAACCTGCCAAAGACTTAAGCTAGACCTATCTCTTTCGCCATGTACCAAGCTAAAATCAAAGTGGATTAGAGACCTAAATATTAAAACAGAAACACTAATCCTGTTGCAAAACAGGTTAGGTAAAATTCTTGAAGACATTGGTTTAGGAATAGATTTCATGAACAGAACCTCTATAGCACAAGAATTGGCAGAAGAAATCAACAAATGGGATTTCATTCTATTGAGAAGTTTCTGCACATCAAATAAAACCACCAACAGAGTGAAAAGGAAACCAACAAATGGGCAAGAATCCTTTCTAGCTATTTTTCAGAAAAATGACTACTCTCTAGAATATGTAAGGAGCTTAACAAAAATAAGCCCAATCAAATTTAAGGAGCAAATTGAAAAATGGACATCTGAAATAAACAGATACTTTTCAGAGGAAGAAGTAAAAGCAACTTAGAAGCATATGAAAAAATAGTCAATATCACTCATCATCTGAGAGATGCAGATAAGAACAACACTGAGATTTCATCTCACTCCACAAAGAATGGCTGCTATCACAGCATTAGTCAACAATAAATATTGGTGAGGCTGTGGAGAAAAAGGAATCCTCTGCTGTTGGTAGAAGTGTAGACTCATACAACCATTGTGGAAATCAATTTGGAGATTCATCAAAAAACTATGATTGGAGATTCCACTTGATCCTGCTATTCATCTGGTAGGTATATACACAAAAGAATTAAAAGGTTCATATCAGTGCAACATTTGTGTACCCATGTGTATAGCAGCTCAGTTTGTGATAGCTAGATCTTGGAAACAATCAAAATGTCCATTGACTGGAGACTGGATAAAGAAGATGTGGTTCTTCTATAGAATAGAGTTTTATTCTGCCATAAAAATGATAAGATTGAGTCATTCATACTCAAATAAATGTTCCTTCAGGACATCCTCATAAGTAAAATAAATAGGTCACAGATGTGTAAATATTGTACCTTTTCTCTGGTATAAGAAAATGAATTTGTAAATAAGTTCTAGTATATATAGTAGATATTGTTAAATAGAAAATATCTTAAAGGAAATGGGGTATAGGGAAAAGTAAAGAATGGAAAACTGATGCAAATGTAATAAAAAAGGAAAAACCTATGTATATAGGGGGCAGGCTGCTGTGGAATGAGTAGGGGAATTGGAAGAAATGAGAAATCAAGTCATATCATTTACTGGTACAAATTCTCAATGCTGAAAGTGACTATGATGTGTATACATAATGTACCAATAAAGATTTGAGTTAAAAAAAGAAATGTAAACATTATCTACTGCAAACACAGAAAAAATAGGAAAAGACATCTATTGATGTGTGGAGAGGAAATGAAAGGAAGAAAGAAGAGAAAGGGAATGAAAGAAAAGAACTAACATGCATTGTGTACGTGCTCCAGTCTTACATATGGAAGGTAAACATCATGTACCACAAACATGTACTAATAAATGAGTAAAATCAGATGTATTAACGAGGCCAATATTTTCATCTTTCTAAAGGGAACCCACAAGGTCGACAAAAGACCATCACCCATTCTCACAGATAAAACAATGGAAAAATGAAAGGCTCTAGAGAAGATACACTTTAGCTTCTGTCACTGTGGAATTGTTCTTCTCATTTTAAAGATGAGAATACTGAGTCTCTCCTGCTAAAGTTGGATCAAGATGCAGCTCCAAGAATGCAGGGCTTCTAGGCTCTGGGCCTGGCTCATAGGCGACCTCAGAGCCCAACCTCATTGTTCTCTCCTCCATCACCTGCACCACAGGTCTGGGTTGGGTCTTGGAAAATAGAGGCAGGGGAACGATGACAAATAATGTAGTCTTGGCTGAAAAGACTCACAGGGACACTTATGGACAGTCCATGAGGACTGTTACCATCCTCATAGCCATGGGACCTCACCTGTGTCTGTAAGTGCTATGAGAATGTTCAGGTATTGTCACCAACTTGAAAGGACTCACAAACTCCAGTGACCAAAATGGCAAGAACCCCTCCCAGCATGATTCATATTCTCATCCTGCCTCCCAGGGGCTGGAAGATCAGTTCTCTCAGCAGAGTAACTGCCTGTGGTCACATACTCTTGGCAGCTTCTTAGGGAGTTTAAGGTCAGGCAAGAATACACTCATCCAACTATGGAAAGTGTGTTCACCTTGGAAGTGGTTGGGGACAGAGGCAATGGGATGCCATAATGTTGTTCCCAACAAACTCTTCTCTCAGGTATGTCACAGACATCCTTTGAGTACCCCTGGCATGTCGTCAGTTCTTTTGAGTCCTATTTGGCTGACTCTACTCCACATCTGCGGGCCTGGACACAAGACCCATCCAGAGCTCCTCATCTGTCTGTTCTTCCAGGAAAGGTTGTATGATCTTAGCGGGAATTTCCTCCCAGCTATTAGAAAAAAGGCAGGAAGCAAACAGTGCACAGGAAGAAGCACGTAAATGGTTACACTAGAAAAACAGAAACGCTGAGATGACAGGCCCATATCAGAGGTACAGTGGGAAGGCTCTCGTGCTGCCTAAATCAGAACAAGCATAAAAGCTCTGTGTGAAAGATTTATTAGAAATTTGTTATTGCAGCTAGGCATGGTATTGCACACCTATAATCCAGCATTCAGCAAGCTGATGCAGGAGGATCCCTGAGATTAAGGTAAGACGGGGCTACACAGTGAGATATTGTCTGAAAACTGTAAAAAATATTAGAAGGGATTTCTGAAATGGAGGTGTCCATGGGAAAGCAAAAAGGGGGATTAAGGGGGTATACTGAAAAGAAAAAAAATTGATGGTAAAAAAATGGAAATATAACTTATGTATGGAGGGTGTGGTGTGGTCAAGCCAATGAGAAAAAATAATAATAAAATACATGATGTACCGGCACAATTTCCTAGTCATGAATGTGGTCATATTCTATTTCTAAAATGTACCAATAAACTCAACAAAGAGAAAAAACACCAAAAAATAATGAGTGAGTGAAATGAATAGACATTTCACAAAAGAAGAAATATAAATAGCCCAAATATAAATAAAGAAATGCTAAAAATCTTTGGCCATTACAGAACAACAATGAGATTCCAGCTTATCTCCAAAGAATGGCCATCATCAAGAAACCAAAAGTAACAAAGCAGATGAGGTGACCAGGTTAAAAACAACAACAACAACAACAGAACACCTTACTTCATTGTTGGTGGCAATGTCAACTAGTATAATCATAATAGAAAGCAATATGGAGTTTCCTGAAAAACTAAAATCATAAACTCCATTTGACACAGTAATTCTCTTCCTAAGTATCACTCTTAAAGAGTTGAAGACATTATATTACAGAGATATGTGCATAGCCATGTTTAGAGCAGTAACTCATGAGTTAAATCTTGGAAGCAGCCTATATGTGCATCAATAGATGAACAGATAAATAAAATGTGGGATTTCCAGACAGGAGTACTGCTCTGCCATAAAGATAAACTTGACTCATTTTAGAAAAATGTATGCACCTTGAAACCAGGGGCCTTGGTTCACAAAACATGGAAGTCCATTCTTTCTCCTCAATTCTCATCTGAAATGAGAAATGTGAGCAGGGCAGAATGATCTGTGTGGCCTAACAAACATGGCAGAAGGGGTCATTGCCAGATGCTCTCTCAGATGCAGTCTTTTTTTTTTTTTTTTTAAGGTTTTTTGAGCCAGGGTCTGGCTTTGTGGTTCAGGCTGGCCCTGAGCTCAGCCTCCAACTCACATCACAGCTATCCTCCTGCCTCTGCCTCCCGAGTGCTGGGATTACAGGCGTGAGCCACCACGCCCGGCACTGGTATGTGGTATTGGTTGCCGCTGGGGTGAGTTTCCACACCCAGTATTGTTATGTGGTTACCGGGGATTGAACCCGGGTCCTTGCGCTTGCAAGACAGGGGCCGGAACCACTGAGCTATATCCCCGGCCCTCAGATGCAGTCTTTCCCTTGGCACAGTATCTTCTGTTCCTCAATGAGCCCGGGGGTCACTGATGCTCCCAGCCAGTGAGCCCTATTCAAAACTTCATCAGGCCGTGCCTGGGGAAACCAGCAAGGAGAGAGGAGAGGCCAACAAGTGACAGAACCTATATACCACACTCCAGCTTTGGTTGTCTCCTGAGGAGCCATCCAGGCACCAAGGAGAAAACCCTGTCATTGTGGAGTTTGCATTCTGCAAGCCAAAGCAGGAGGAATAATCACAGACCAAATAATGTCCACTTTATGTTCAGCTGGTATTCACACTGCTGTACTTCAATTATCTCTTCTGCCCTATGAAGTGTGAGGGGTGTTGTAATCACTGAAGAACACACCAAGACCTGTAGGGAACAGAGGTAAATTGATGGTAAAAAAAATGGAAATATAACTTATGTATGGAGGGTGTGGTGTGGTCAAGCCAATGAGAAAAAATAATAATAAAATACATGATGTGCAAAATGTGGAGGATATGAAACTAGAGCCTCTGCAGTAAGGTCTACTCTCCTGTGAGTCTGACAGCATAAGGCAAATTAATTAATAAATAAAAATGAGACTTGGACCTAATCTAGGTTACTCTGAGTAGCAAAGATAGCTGACCCCAACTTGACTCAGCTTTTATTCAGTCCACTGGGACCAAGCACTGTAGCAGGTCACTCAGACTGCAGTGGCCTAGATATTCCAGGAGTAGTAAATGTAATAGGTCATTCAGAAGGCATCAAGTTAGCACCTCCGAGAACAATGAGAAATTGTATGGATGAAGGTCCTGGTGTGGTTTTGCTTTGGAGTATCACAGGATGTGGGACCATTGGGGTCTTAGTTTTTCCCATGGTTGAAGATAAGCTCTTAATGTGTTCTAGCTAATCTGCAAGCAGGAAAACTTGGCCCAGTCATGGTCCTATTATGCAATTATTTCTCCTAAATAAGATTATTTTATACTAAGACCTAAAAAGGGTTTGTGATTTGCACAGTGTTACAGGGCTGGCAGAATCTAGATGTTGAAGAGCAAAATGAACATCACTTATCCCCCATTATCAGGACCCATATGCAATTCTCAGCCAAGAGATGGGGTTCCCCAGGTTTACAGATTAGAGGTTGTCTTCTTTATTTTTCTCATAGCTCAGACTATATTCTCAATGCCCAAAGTTAAAGGAGAAAATGTTTATTTAGCTCACAGTTTCAGGAACAATCAATCTCTAATAAACTGGCTACAAGGGAGGACTATATCACAGAGGAGAAGCAGTTCAAAACAGGTAGAAGATATCAAAATAAGCAAATGATGGACACAGATCTCTCTATCTTTTATATTTTACCCTAAAGGTCATTGTATTAAAGAGCTGGAAGCCCCAGGAAAACTTGGGAAAGGAACTGTTTGGCTAGCAAGACACAATAGGAAGTACTCAGGTGTCCTTGAATAAGTACTGAGAGGGGACCCCTCCCTCTCTGATTGTATATATGCAAAATGGTCTTCTGGCAGGGACTGCTCCCCCCTCCAGAGCATTCAGAAGGACAAAGGAACATGAGGCCAGAGAGCAGAGAGTGCTAAATGGAACCCTACTCTGAGGATGACCTGAGGCACTTCATACTCTCTTTTACCCATGGTTACAACATTATCAGTGGTGCTGCTTGATAGAGTGAAGACAAGCTAGACCATCCTTGCTGTAATCCATCTGGCAACATAAAGTAGTTATTTTGCTACAGTGGTAATTATATTCTCAAATCGCTCTTTTACTATATATGTGAAAATTCTCCTTATTTCCCTCTGCATACTGAACCTTGATTTATAAATACATACCAATTCAGCAAGATTTCTTCTCTTGCTGAATAATTCATCCAGGCTACTTAGAGCAGATACTGCCCATATGCTTAATCCTGCTTCTCTTGATATCAGTGTTGCTCCATGAATCAATCTTAGTGTGACACATTCTAGATCCAGGTATTTCTGCAAAAGCCTCGTGCATGACTGCCTGAGGCATAAGGAGAGGGAGACTCACAAAGGTGGAGCTGCCCACTGACATCTTCTGGCCCCCAGAAGAGAGCAGGATGTATGGCTTGCATCTCTGACTTTTTTTAAATTGAAATCTTTATTGGTACATTACATATACACATCATGATTGCACTCCACAACGGGAATTTGTACAAGTTTAAGACACAACTTAATTCTCATTTTTCCCCATAGCTCTACCCACCCTACCACACCCCATATACATAAAATGTTTCATTTCTTTTTTGATATAATCTCATTATTTTCCCCCTTTCACCCTATTTCAATTTGAGTATTTTTTATTTCACAATATATAACACACATTGTAGAACACATTTATATCTTTAATTTCTCATACTAGAGAAAAGATGTGATATTCACGTATCTGTGACCTATTTATTTCACTTATGAGGATATCCTCAAGGTATGTCCATTTAACTATAAATAATTCAAACTTATCATTTTTATGGCAGAGTAATACTCCATTCTGTAGAAGAACCACAGCTTTTTTTATCAAGTCTCCAGCTCATGGACATTTGGGTTGTTTTGAAGATACAGCAATCACAAACTGAGCTGCTATAAACACGGGTTCACATATGTCATTGTGATATGAATCTTTTAATTCTTTGTGTATATACCAAGCAGAGCAATGGCTGGGTTAAATGGGACCTCCAATCCTAGCTTTTTGAGGAATCTCCAAACTGATCTCCACAGGGGTTATACAAGTCTACAGTCCCACCAACAGTGGAGAAACGTTCTTTCTTTTCTGCAGCCTCACTAACATTTGTTGCTGGCTAATTCTGAAATGGCAGCCATCTTTGTGGAGTGAGATGAAATCTCAATGTTGTTTTCATTTGCATCTCTTGAATGACTAATGATGTTGAACATCTCTTCAAATGCTTCTTAGCTGCTCTTACTCCTTACTCTGAAAAATATCTCTTCATTTGATATGGTCACTTTTGAATTGGGTCTTTAAATTTGAGTGGGCTGATTTTTTGAGCTCTTTATATATTCTAGATAGTAACCCTTTGTCTGAGGAACAGCTGGTAAAGATTTTTTCCCACATTGTTGGTTGCCTTTATGTTCCAGTGGAGGTTTTCTTTGCTATGCAGAAGCTTTTTAAAAGAATGAGGTCCCATTTGCTGATTTTTTCTGCCAATTCCTGTGCTATAGAGGTTTTGTTCAGGAAGACTATACCTAAGTCAAAGTCTTCAAGAGTTTTACCTAGCCTGTTTTGCAACAGGTTTAGAGTGTCTGTTTTAGTATTTAGGTCTCTTATCCCCTTTGCTTTTAGCTTGGTACACGGTGAAAGAGCTAGGTCTAGTTTTAGTCTTTGGCAAGTTAAAGCCCAGTTTATCCAGCATAATTTGTTAAAGAGGCAATCTTTCCTCCATTGAGGATTTTTTGACTTCTTTGACAAAGATGAGGAGTCTTACTGTATCTTGAGTAGTTTCTGGATATTCTAGTCTACTCCATTGATCCTTGGGTCTGTTACTTTGCCAGTACCATGAAGTTTTTTATCACAGTGGATTTATAGTGTAGTTTCAGGTTCAGAGTTGTAATACCCTCCACCATGTCCCTGTTGCTCAGAACTGCTTTTGCTGTTCTAGGTCTTTTGTGTTTCTAGATGAAAGTTTGGATGTTTTTTTCTAGATCTGTGAAATATGCTGTTGGAATTTCAATTGGTATTGTGTTGAATCTGTATAGTAGTTTTGGGAATATATCCATTTTGACAACATTGGTTCTTCCTACCCAGGAGTAAGATATGTCTTTCCATTTTTTGATATCATCTTCTATCTCCTTTTTCAGAGTGCTGTAGTTTTCAGAGTAGAGGTCTTTCACTTCCTTTGTTAGATGGATTACTAGGTATATTATTTTTTTGGGGTGCTACTGTGAAAGGGACTGACTTCCCACTTTCTA
>PVIR01014158.1:21539-40945 GCA_004026965.1 Petromus typicus | reverse complement strand
AATACTGGGTGTGGAGATCCACACCCAGCAGCAACCAGTACCACATACCACAGTGCCGGGCGTGGTGGCTCACGCCTGTAATCCCAGCACTCGGGAGGCAGAGGCAGGAGGATTGTGATGTGAGTTTGAGGCTGAGCTGAGGGCCAGCCTGAACCACAAGGCGAGACCCTGTCTCAAAAAACCTAAAAAAAAAAAAAAATAAATAAATAAAAAAAACAAAGTTTCTAGTGTTAAAATGATTGACACCTTGGAGGAAAGGGGCTAAGATCTCATTTGGATCCATTGCTTTTTCTTTTTTGGAGACAGGGTCTGACTGTTGACTTTGAACTAGAGATCCTCCTGCCTCAGCTTCCCAAGTGGGAGGGTATCCCCTTTCTTCTCCCTCTGGAAAATTTCTGGACTTAACTTTCTTTCTGCAGAATCTTACTTTCTGCAGGCACACCTGACACCCATTTACAGCATGTCAAAAAGTAGACAGACGGAAGATGAAGGGCAGTCGGGAGTGTGGGAAGCCCGGAGGGGAACAGCGGGCAGCCGGAAGCAGGTGCCATCTTTCTGTGGGGTAGCAAAACCAGAGGAACTGGTTGGTTGGGGTTCACGTGGCAGAATCTGTTTCAGGTGTAGTTTGTCAGTCAGAGCTCTGGACAGTTAATTTTCTGAGGTATGAGCGAGTCAGCTGGGGGTTGTGGTGTATACTTGTCCATGGGCCTGGGCCTGGGCTTTTCTTCCCTGAGGGCCTGGGGAAGCCAGTGTCCTCAGACCCCTCACTGGTTTCACCTGCTTTCGGCTTCCATCTCCGTCTCATGTCTGGTCACCGATGGAATTCCTCACATGTGCTGTCCCTGATTGCTGTAGATATAAATGTTTTCGAAGAGATTTCATGTTTTTAAATTATGGCAAAATATATATCATAAAAATTTATAGTTTTAAACATTTTATTGTGGCAGAATATCTGTAAGATAATATTTATTACTATTATTATTATTATTATTTTTGTGTGTGGCACTGGGGATCGTACCCAGGGACTTTTTTTTTTTTTTTAGGTTTTTTGAGACAGGGTCTTGCTTTGTGGTTCAGGCTGGCCCTGAGCTCAGCCTCCAACTCACATCACAACAATCCTCCTGCCTCTGCCTCCTGAGTGCTGGGATGACAGGTGTGAGCCACCACACCCGGCACTGTGGTATGTGGTACTGGTTGCTGCTGGGCGTGAGTCTCCACACCCAGTATTGTTATGTGGTTACCGGGGAATCGAACCCGGGTCCTTGCGCTTGCAAGACAGGCGCCGGAACCACTGAGCTAACTCCCCGGCCCGTACCCAGGGACTTTTAACTGAGCAATATTCTCAGCTTTCTTTAATTTTGAGACAGTCTTGCTAGGTGGTCCGGGGAAGGCTTGAACTTGTGACCCTCCTGCCTCGGCCTCCTGACATGCTGGGATTGGTGGCAGGTGTGCATCACCGTGCCTGGCATTGTTCACCGTTTTGAACTGTGGGGTTCAGTGGCATCACCACCATCCACCTGCCAGAACACTTTCATCACGTACACCAGAACACTGTCCCTGTTAAACGACAGCTTCCTCCCTCCTTCCCTGAGCTCCTGGTGGCCTCTTCTGCTCTCTGTCTCTGAGAATGTGACTGTTCCGGGTCCTTCCTAAATAGTCATCCCATATTTGTCCTTTCGTGACCATAATGTCTCCATTCCTGTTGCACCATGTGTCCGAATTTCGTTCGTTTTCAATGATTTCCTTTTTGAGGTGCTGGGGACAAACCTGGGGTCCTGTGCTTGCTGCACACATGCTGCGTCTACCGCAGCACCACACCCTGACTCCTCTGCCTGTGTGTGTCCTGTGCTCACGCACTCATCCATCGGCAGGCCGTTGATTGTTTCTCCCTTTAGCCCTTGTGAATCAGGCTGTGCGCATTAACATATTAATGGGTGGTGTCCAAGTTTCAGTCGTGTCCCTGCTTTGAGTTCATTGACTGTATAGGCAAGAGTGGAACTGCTGGGGAAGACAGAATTTCAGGATCACATTTTGTAAAAGGTCCTCTAGGATATCATATACATACCTATGTACTTGCTTTTGCGTTGTTGTTGTTTTGCAGTGTAGAGCTCAAACCCAGGGCCAAAAGCAGGCTAGGCAAGTGCTCTACAACTGAGCTACACCACAGGACCAGCCTCGTACGGCTTCTGTCATTGTCTGCAGCAGCACAGTTAAATAGACACGATCCCCAGCTAATGAACAAAATCCTTGCGATTGCAGGGGTTTTAAACTACCTCAAAGAGACATTCACGCACACCCCAAGTTATGACATGAGCCCTGCCATGCTCAGCGTGCTGGTCAGGATGATGCTCGCTCAGGCCCAGGAAAGTGTGTTCGAGAAGATCAGCCTCCCGGGGATCCGGAATGAGTTCTACATGCTGGTGAAGGTGGCGCAGGAGGCAGCCAAGGTCAGGATTCCTAGTCCCTGTGCCTTTCGGGGGTGGGCAGGCTACATGGCTGTTGGTATCCTGGGGACAGTGTGGGGGGGATTCCTGTGGTGGCAGCTTGCTTGTCACTTGGGCGACGTGTCCACCTCGTCAAGGTTACTGGCTGCCATCTTCTTGGCAGCGATCAGTGTTTCAGATACGGATCACCGATTCCATCTGCAGCTTAGCCTAAAATCAGCCTAATGACAGGTGCCTGATCAGCCAGTTAACTCTGACGCTGGCAGCAGGAGGAGTCGCATGGCGCAGCGCCCAGATTCTGGAGGGGCCTCCGGCTGCGGCTGCTGCCTGGAAGAAAGGGCTCTCATTTTGCAGCCCTTGTGCTAGGCTCGCTCTTCCCATGGCCCTTCTGTTTCAGGTGGGAGAGGTCTACCGGCAGCTGCACATAGCCATGAGCCAGGCGCCCGTGAAGGAGAACATCCCCTACTCCTGGGCCAGCCTGGCCTGCGTCAAGGCCCACCACTACTCGGCCCTGGCCCACTACTTCACTGCCACCCTCCTCATCGACCACCAGTGTGAGGCTTGGGGCCGGGGGTGGGGAGGTGGTGGGCAGGGTTGTGGGGTTCTGGGGTGAGTGGGAGCTGTCTTCCTGCCCCCGAGGTGCTCACAGTCTAAAGGCAGAGGGTGGGAGGACGCGTTGACCAGCAGCTGTCACCCAGCCGGGCAGAATAAGGGTTATAGGCTCCTGTGGGAGGGAGAAGGGAGGTCAGTTCTGGCTGAGATCCTGCAAATGAATTTTTACTGGAATCTAGATTCTAAAGGGTAACAGAAACACAGTACTCGTAAGTAACATTAAAAAAAAAAGATAAGCAACATTTTAAAGTGGTAGTTTACCTTTTTATTGTTATGATTTTTTAGCAGTGCTGGGGCTGTACCCCATGACTTGGAGGCATGCTAGTGTTCTACTGCTGCTACATCACTGGCCCTAAGGCTGTATGTTAAATAAATCAAAATAAATGAGAAAAAAATCTGTGATTAAATTTTTAAATGAAGATAGGGATTACCTTAAACAGATCTGTGCTGAGCTCTGTTAGAGCCTGAGGCAAAAAATATTTAGCATTTTTTTCTTTTGCATATTTTGGTACTGAAAAAATCACACTGAAATATTATGTATCTTGTTTATTGAATTCACATTTATTTACTTATTTATTTATTTTTTGAGATATGGTCTTGCTTTTGTAGTTCAGGCTGGCCCTGAGCTCAGCCTTGAACTCACAGCAGTCCTCCTGCTTCTGCCTCCCAAGTGCTGGCATTATAGGCATGAGCTACCATGCCCGGCACTGTGGTAGGTGGTACTGATTGCTGGTGGGAGTGAGTCTCCACACCCGGCATTGTTGTATGTGGTTACTGGGGAATGAACCCAGGTCATGCACTTGCAAGGCAGACACCAGAACCACTGAGCTAAATCCCTGTCCCTCACACTGTTTTTTTTAAAATGTTGATTCCAAAATAAGTACCTCCCCTTCCCCAGCCTAAGAGCTGGAGGCTCTGATCGAGTGGTCAGGTGAGATTCGTTTTTCCATTTTATTTAATTGTCAAATAAAAATACATGTATGCAGCATAACAAGAAGTTGTGATTTATTTTTGTTTTGTTTCACGGTGAAGCTTGAACGCAGGGCCTCATGCATTCTAGGCAAGTGCTGTTCCCCTGAGCCACAGCCCCAGTCTGTCGGGAAGGATTTTGGATGTAGTAATGAGTTCTGATCAAGACAGTACCTGGATCATTGAACGGACAACCCTGGAGCACTCAGACTGGTCGGGCTGTGGCTCAGCTCTGCCACTGTGTAGCTCTGTGAGCTCAGAGGTATTGCTTAACTGCTCTGTGCTTGTGGTTTCATCTGTAATATGGAGAGAGGAAGAGGACCCAGCTCCAGGGCGGTTGTGGAAATAGCACCTGAGCGCAAAGCTAAATAGTGCCCTACGTGTTAGAGCCTGATGGCATTAGCTGCTGTGGCTTGTGTTGTGGGTACATTAGGTAACACAGGCTGGGGGTTAACGGAAATGCAGTGTCCCAGTAAGTGCTGTCTAGAGCACAGAGGAGGTGGTTTATGCAGTTCTCGATGGCTTCTCAGCGGCAGCGATATTTGAGTGTGGCTTTTCTTTTTTCTTCTTTTGAAATACCACGGATTAAATCCAAGGCCTTTGCACCGAGCTATCTCCCCATTCATTCATTCATTCATTCAGATTTTGAGATAGAATCTTGCTTTTGTAAGTTCCCAAGTGGGGCTTGAATTTGAAGTTCTCTTGCTTCAGCCTCCTGGAGGGCTGCCAAGTACGTGCCATCAGGCCTGGCAGAGTTTGGCTTTTCTAGCTGAACTAGAAGGTGACCAGGCCTGAGCACAGGAGAGGAGGCACAGGGTATGGGGCTTGTGGCTGGTGGCAGTGAGTCCAGAGGACAAGCTCTGGGAGGTGAGGTGAAGCAGAGCTGAGGCCTCGTCCTTGGCGTGGAGGCCCTAGCTGTGGGTAACTCGGACAAACAAATCACAAGCCCCTGGTGTGTTGTGGCCCCAGCGAGCAAAGGCTGTGGCAGGATTACCTGGGCTGAGACCTTATCCCAGATGCCAGGTGGAACTCCAGCCTGGCCAGGCGGTGTCACCTCCAGGGCTCTGACTGTGGCTCTCCTTGCAGTGAAGCGAGGTGCTGACGAGGACCACCAGGAGCAGTGCCTGTCGCAGCTCTATGAACGCATGCCAGAGGGGCTCACGCCCCTGGCCACGCTGAAGAATGATCAGCAGCGCCGGCAGCTAGGTCCGTCCTGTACCTGGAACTGTGTTCTGCGTGCTACCCAGCAGGGCTGGTCCTGCAGGAGCACTGGGAGGAGCACTCTGGGGAGCACTCCGGGAAGCAGGGCACCCTGCTGCACGGTGACCACCCTGGATTCAGATGATGAGGGGCAGCCCTCTGATTCGAAGGATACCAGAGCCCATTATCAGAGGTGCCCGCACTGCTCACCCTGGAGGCAGAGCTGTGACCTGCTCCAACACTGCATGGCCCCTTGCTCCTTGGCCCACAAGGACACAGTGTCAATTTTCTATGCTGGACCAAGAGCAAATCAAGGTGGCAGTGGGTTGCCCTGTACCATGTGTCAGTGTGAATCCTCTGCCAGTGCAACTAGTCCGTCCAGCACCCACCCCACCCCCACCGTGGGGATGATGGCTGCTCACTCGCGCGCGCACACACACACACACACACACACACAGGCGCGCGCGCATGAGCTTGCGTGCTCGCGTGCTCTCTCTCTCTCTCTTTCTGTTTCTCTGTCTCTCTGTCTCTCTCCTGTGCTTTAGCTGCCATCCTTGGACTCTTGTCTGGCTTTCTCACCCCACATTCCATCAGCAAACTCCATTGATCCTACCTAGAGAACATATTCCTTCATCTGATTACTTATTGCCCTTCCACCCTGGCCAGAGCCACACAAAGAATGTTCACGTGACATGCTTATGTCCCATACAGCCCCATGAGACAGATATTGGCGGTCCCCATTTACCACTGAGGAGACAGGCCCGGGGAGGTTGAGCACACAGCCTGCCCTGCCCAGAGCTGGTCTCCCCGCTTCTCACTGCCCCTCACTCCAGTCCCCTGTCCCGGGTTGGGAGTTAGCCAGTGCTTATCCGAGTCATGAGGTAGGGCGTGATCTAGGCCTGCACCCCTGTACTTTCTGTCAGCGGACGCAGCTCTGAGGTTCGTGCCGCACCCTGTTTCTGAGTCGTCCTGTTAGGTATGGTGATGGCTGCACTTTCCCTTCCTCTAGGACCTGCTCAGAAGTTACTCTAACAAACAATACCAAGCAAAAAAAGATAAATAAGAAATAAAAATATGTAGTCAGAAATTACTTTTATTAAAAAAATTCCTTGTCCACCCTCCTAGAATAGCTCTAGGCCCAGTTTCTCACCACAACTGCCCGCTTTGCTTTATTTTTCTCTATAACCTTGACATCACATGATTCATTACATATTTCTTTGCCCATTAATCATCTGTTTTCTTGCAATAATGTATAAGTCCATGAACTTGGGGCAAGGCTTCGGTCAGGACTTAGCTGTCATACCTAGGGTATTTTATGAAAGTTGAGTGAATATTTGCATGTCAGAGGGCCCTTGGCTGTCCCAGCAGTTCCTTTAGGAAGGACAATGTCCATCTCCTTGGGCTAGTCCCGGGCCCCTGTGGCACTCAGTGGTGTAGTCACGTGCCACATGGGTGGCGGTCTTCCCGCAGGAAAGTGCCACCTGCGCAGAGCAAGCACCCACCATGAGGAGTCAATGAGGGAAGCCAACCTGTGCAAGAAGCTGCGTGACATCCAGGTGCTCCAGGAGGTGCTGTCGGCAGCACAGCAGCGCACGAGGCTCAAGTACACTCAGCACCAGGAGGACGACGATCTTCTGAACTTGACCAACGCACCAGACGTTGTCCGTGAGTGGCTAGGACTGAGACCCTGGGTGCATTCAGAGCGCGCCCCTGGCGGAGGTCGGGTGGCTGCTGTTCACACTGTGTATGCTCATCCTGAAGAGGGCCCGGGCGCCTCCCTTTTCCTGGCCTTTCCCTCTCTGGATCCACACAGCAGGGGCTTCTGTTGGGCCCCTGCTCCTCCCCTGCACCTTGATGCTCCTCCGTGGGTATCACATGACTGCTGGCTTGGTGCCGTGGGTCTTCGTTCTCTGTCCCTTTGCTGACTGCCTTTCTGGTCTGGTCCTTATTATCTGTAACCTTGACATCACATGATCCGTTACATATTTGTTTGTTAATCATCTGTCTTCATGCAAAGGCCTGTCCTGGTCTTTTCTGCGGTATGCTGTCCCTGGTTGGCCTTCTCTATAGCTCTTGCCATAGGGGTCCTTTGGGGCTCAGCTATCATGGTCGTCAGGACCCCTCGCGGACTCATCTTTCTCCCTGTTTAGCTCACAGGCTCTGCACCACGAACAGTGCAGCCACCTGCCAGAAAGCAGTGCTTGCTGTCTTTTACTTCCCGCTGCCTGGACAGCCTCGTGGTCTCCCTCGCGGGTTTGCTCTTCCATGTGCAGAGAATGCCGTAGACCTGCCTTTTAAAGGCTCATTTTCTATGACAGAAGCACTTACCTTCTCATTTTTTATCTTCTTTTCCAGCTAAAACTGAGCAAGAGGCTGAAATGATCCTGCCCCAATTCTCCAAAGTGACAGTGACGGACTTTTTCCACAAGCTGGTAGGCGAGTGGCTCCACCATGCCCCCTTATCTGAGCAGTAATCCCGTTAATGAGGGTCCCCCTTCTGACCTACCTCTCTCCCAGAAGGCCCGAGCCTCATGATCACATTGGTTTTGACACAGAGTTTGGGAAATATAAAAACTTTCATATCATAGCATATTTTAAAAGCTCTATATTTAAAATATTTTGGATTTTTTATGTTAAAGATTTTATTTAAGACTTGGTTTTGTTTTATTTGTTGTTCATTGTTTTTGAGGCAGGGTCTCACAGTGTATACCTGGCTGGCCTTGGACTTGATATCTTCCTGCCTCAGCCTCTTGCATGCCAGACTTGCATGCCAGCATGACAGACTTGCACCACCATATCTGGCTTAAGATAATTATAATTGAGATAATTTCTAGAAGTTAGTATTACTTTAAATGTGTTGGACATGGTAGAGAAAATGGTGGTTGGTATTCTTGTCTGTCTCCAGTAGCACCTGTCACTCTGGATGGTATCTTTAGCCTTGCAACAACGGAGGTCTTCAGGACAACAGGCAGTGTCCCCTCTAGCTTCCTTCCATGTGTCTGGTTCAGAGCCAGGCAGAGGCTACCTGTAGTTCTGGCTGTTCAGGAGATGGAGGCAGGAGGATCCCTGGAGCTCACGACTTTGAGACCAGGCTGTGCAACATGACATAACATCATACAGCCCCTGCCTCAAAAAAAAAAAAAAAAAAATTCTGATTCAGCCTGCAAATGCTCCACCTAATGATGCCATCTTCCCCAGGGCCCCCTGTCCGTGTTCTCGGCTAACAAGAGGTGGACACCTCCCCGAAGCATTCACTTCACTGTGGAGGAGGGCGACCTGGGGTTCACCTTGAGAGGCAATGCCCCTGTTCAGGTCCACTTTCTGGACCCTTCCTGTTCTGCTGCGGTAAGCCCACTGCTTTCTGACTGGGGGGACACAGAACAAGACTTTGGATGCTAGGGGCTTCTGGGTGCCCCACGCCCAACGAGGAAGAATGGATATCTACCGTCCCTTGGAGCAAACTTATACTCCTGTCTACTGGGAATTGACTCTGGGAATTTAATGTGCAAAATACTGACCTTTATTTAAACAATGTTTTTGTAGCTGGCAGGAACCAAAGAAGGAGATTATATCGTCGCCATCCAAGGTGTGGATTGTAAGTGGCTGACGGTGAGCGAGGTTATGAAGCTGCTGAAGAGCTTTGGTGGGGAGGAGACTGAGATGAAGGTCGTGAGCCTCCTGGATTCCACATCGTCCTTGGTGAGCACAGCGCCCTAGGTGGTGAATGTGGTGTGGAGTGGGGTTGCGGGGTCGCCGTGGGCTCAGCCTTTCCTGCCCCCCGCCCCACCTTTCACCTGTGCAACATGGCATGTGTAGCTTGTCTCTCCCCTGGGATGTACTCGCCTGGGGCAGTGGGATCATTAGAAATCTTCCAAAAGTTTTAATCCTATAGATAAAATAATCAGCGATTTGTTTTTCTGATTACATCATCCTGTTTAATTACAGAAATAATACATATGCTAGAAAGATGTTCAGAAGAGGTTCAGGCAGCAAGCAAACGTCCCCTGTCTGCCTCAGAGGCAGCCCTGTTTCCTGGAGGGGGACCTGGGGAAGTGTTTGATGCTTCTCCAAGTCATGTGCACTGTTAGGCCCTTTAATTTTTCCTCAGTGGGAGGAATCACATCTGAGATTCCCCTGTACTTTGCCACACTTAACAGTATATCTTGACCAGCCCTTTCTGGCAGCATTTATTCATATTGCTCGTCAGCTGTGGGTCTGGAGTTAGCTAAGGCAGGCTGCTTATGAAAAAGAGGCTTTCTTAGCTCTTTGAAGCTGAAAGTCCAGGGCAGCTTTGTTGACTTGGTCTCTCATGAGGACATAAGGCAAATGACAACCTGGTGGGAGAGATCAGATCCCAAACCAGGAGGTCCTGGAGCTCTGGGAGGCTGAGGCAGGAGAATCACAACTTTGAGCCTAGCCTGGGCAACTTAGCAAGACCCTGTCTCAAAATAAAAAATAAAAAGGAGTATGGATGTAGTTCATTGTGAAGGTCCAGAGTTCAGTCTCCAGGACTGAAACAAACAAAAACTCCAAAACAGGAACCAGAGCCAACTGAGTCCGTCATCTGAGGGGCCTCCCCCAGCTGACCCAGGGACCTCCTACTGGACCCCAGAACAGTGCCACACTGAGCACCAGGCTCCCCCACGAGCCTTTGGTGAACAAACCACACCCCAAGCACAGTGCCAGTGCCAGTGCCAGTGCCAGGCAGCCCAGGTAGACAGAGCGGCTCCCTGCCCCCAGGAAGCTGGCACTGAACATCAGGTATGTGGTTGTGATTTTGCTAAGTGTTATAGGAGAAGAAGACACATTTGTGGTCAGAGGTCTAGGGCTGGGAGAGGCTCCTAGATGGGCTGCAATCGACCTAAGTGATGAGAAGGGCGCACGAGGCAGAGGTCCTGCCGCAGGACAAGCCAGCACCAGAAAGAAGGCCTTCTGGCGACAGTGCTGTGCCTGGGGAGAGAGCACTGGAGGCGGGGAATGGACAGGTGTGGATGGCACTGACCCCTCCAGAAGGGCGGTGAGGTGGTGCGGGATTTACTTTGGAAAGCTGTCTGCTCGGGAGCTCGGCCAGGGGTCACATCCAGGCCAGCAACATCAGCAGTCAGTATAATGCTGTGGGGGTGGAGGAGGACAGGAGGGCGCACCTGGGACGTAGTTCGGATGTGAAGCTGAGGAGTTGTGATGCTTTGGTACAGATGGAGAACAGAGAGGGGGTACTCTAGTTTCTAGCCTCAGCAACTGTGTGGTCAGTGGGTCTTTTCAACACACGGGGACCAGGGCTGGGGACATGGAGACAGAAAGCAGGCGGTGGTCTTTGGGTATATCAGGTGCCATTGGTCATCAGATGTGAAGGTGCATAGGTGAGTATCCAAACTTTCAGGGAGAAGGCAGAGCTTGGAATAAATATTTGAGAGTCATCAACTAGAGATGATGTTTAGACCTGTGAGGTGAGATGAAACCACTTGAGGGGTGTGGACTGAACCCCGAACACTTAGAAGCCAGTTAGAGAAGAAGGGTGCACAAGAAACTGACATGGAAGGTTCCAGAAAATGTGGTTAGAAGGAGCTTCTGGAGCCAAGAAAATCTGTCAGGTATAGGAGTGCATGTGTGTAATCCCAACACTCAGAGAGGCTGAGGCAGGAGGATCATAAGTTCCAAGCAAGCCTGGGCAACCGAGCAACGTGGTGAGATCCTTCTTAAAATTAAGAAATAAGAAGTGCTGGGGATGTGGCTGAATGTGAGGGCTGGGGTTCATACCCGATAACAGAAAAGGAGAGAAGGTAATCTTGCTGTAGGGGAGTGACCAGTTGTTTTGAATTAAGAGATGGTGAATGAGGGAGGCTGAGTCCTATCTGTCGGATTTGGCAATAGAACAGACAGACAATTTTTGTGGAGAGATGATAATAAGAATCAGGTTGGAGAGGGCTGGTGAGTGCATGGATTTTATAATTCCATCGATAGAGAATGTCCAGAATGGACAGATATGTAGTTAGATGGTGAGTGGTTATCAAGAGCTGGGACAGGGCGAGGGGCACAGATACCAGTAAGTGTGAGGCAAAGTTGTCAGGTAAGGCGGACATATAAGTGGCTTGAGGAGAGAAGGTATGAGACTGGTATCCAGGAGAAAGCACTGATAGGACTAGGTGGGAGTGCCAGGTCACAGGTGCCGCTTTGGGATCCACACCAAACATTCTTTATCTTTGTTTTGTCTTTGTTGATACATATTTGCAGTATATAATGATTACGTTCATCATGGGGGGTTGGTGCATGCACATAACACGTCTTAACTCTTTTTACATCCTCTGCCCCTCCCTCCGTGGATGCGAGCATTTCAAGGGAAGCCCTATGCTTGATAATTATCCTCGAGATGTGTGTTTGTGTGGGGCTGGGGGAGGGAGTTGGTGAGTTTAACTGGAATTGCTACCTATATTAAAGAGAGTGGTTCTAGGCACAGGACGGGCACTGCAGCAGGTTGAGGGTACAGAAGGTTTGAAGCCTTCAGTCTGTCTCTGGGATTATTAGTTTCTTGATTGAGTATATGTGTTCTGGGAAGCATGATATGTTAAAAGTGAGAGAAATCCTCATCTGAAGTTGTCAAATTCTAAATACCTCTCCTTTATTGTTACTTTATTCCAGTTCTTCCTGAGGATTGTACTCAACCACTGTAGACATGTGCTATATAATCAGTGTTTACATTTTAAAAATGTATTACACTGAAGGATACATTGCTATCAATCGCCCTCATAATACTATCCCTCCTTCAAACACACTTATCCTATTTTCTTGCTACTTTTTCAAGCAGTTCTGGAAGTCTCCTTCCATGGACATATTTAGTTGTGCTGTCATGGCTGCTTTGATGTCTTGAAGTGATTTAATTTTGATGTCCATTTGGCTTTGGGGAAGAGGTGGAAGTCACGTGGTACCCGGCCTGGTGAATACAATAGACAAGGACATGATGTTAGGTTTTTGCCAGCTCACCTTTTCATTGGATGGTTCTCAGCAGCAGCATTCACTGTATTTTTTTATGACGTTTCATAAAGATGCGCATAAAAGAGGACTGCCAGAATTGCTCAGAACGATAGTGTGTTTAAAGCAAGGGGGAGGTCTTTTGAAGGGGATTAGTGGCAGTTAATTATAGTGTTGTTTTCTATAAGACATTTTTTAAAACTTAAATTTCACTGTGGGTTATTATCACAGGTCCTACATAATTGGCCTGATTTAGTGCCTGGAACACAGATGTTCAGTAAACACTAAGCGAACAAAACTGTCTTCATATTAGACCCACCATAGAGGTAGATTTAGAAAGCCATTTCCATATTTCCTACTTGAGGTTTACATAAGTTTTTCAGAGATAATTGTCGGGTCCTGTTTCCGAGGCTTCTCATCTGGCATCCAACCACGGGCGGGAGTCATCACGTGGAGACGAAATGGTGGAGAAGCCTTTATTGCCAGCACTCTCAGCACTTATATACAGCCCCACTTCCTTGTTCTCAACCGCCCCAAACCAGCCTTATAGGGGGCAGTCTCTGTCTGTATTTTCCCTTAATCACTGTGGCCCGGAGGGGCCCGCTGTGTATGTGCTCTGCCTTGCACTTCCTTTATGGAGCCAGTGTTGTTTAGCTCCAGGGGACCTCACAGATAATAGTGCACAAAATTTCAGATGAGGAGGGTGAAAGAAGCCTGGAAATGGCCGGTAGTGATGGTGATGTAACTGTGAATAGGTTACTGAAACTGAATACACATTGAATTAAATTAAAATGATAAATCACCACAATCTTTTATTTATTTTAATTGATTTTATTAGTACATTTTATATACATATTATAATCACATTCAAAATCTTTTAGAAAAGGAAAAAGCTAATAGCAATTGTCAGGTCCTGTTTCGAGGGCTTCTCATCTGGCAGTGAACCACGGGCGGGGGTCATCACATGGAGATAAAATGGTGGAGAAGCCTTTATTGCCAGCACTCTCAGCACTTATATACAGCCCCACTTCCTTGTTCTCAACCGCCCCAAACCAGCCTTTTAGGGGGCAGTCCTTACTGTCTCTCTTTGTCCTTCAATCACTGTGGCCCAGAGGGGCCTGCTGTGTACCTGCTGCCTTGCACTTCCTTCATGGAGCTGGCGTTGTTTAGCCCAGGGGACCCCACATTCCCCCCTTCTTCTTTAGATGCCAAAAGGCTCGACCAGTGCCTGTCTTAGGTTGAGGACGATGCACTTCACTGCTTACCCGTCATCGGGTGTACCAGCGGCACCGGCGGATACCCCTGTCTTAGGTTGCTAGTGCTGCATCTCCTTCTTACCCGTCTTTGACTACCTGGCCATCATACTGAGCCAAATGTGGGAGGAGGGGTCTCCTGCTTCCAGCCAGGGCCTGACGTACAACATGTAGCTGTTGGTTGTTACATTTTTTCCAGACACACAGAGCAAATATCACAACTCCAAACCCCAATAACAATATCTCCGGGGACCGAACCATCATCAATGGAGGAATCTTCCGAACAGCAGATAGCTTTGTCGTCCTCCTGAGCCTCTGTCACCCTCAGTGGGTGGCGGTGGAACACCGGCAGGACAACCAGCACCAACCTTCTTGAAGGGAATTATAAAGAAAGAATAGGGTGTGAGTGGAATGCAGGGGTTATTTACTGAAAAATTAAGGTGGGCAATGGCAAAACAGAGTGTGTGGGCCCATCAGAAGGCCTCTGTTGAAGATCTTTCAGCTTATTTCTGGTCTCTCTAGCAGCCTCTTCTAAACGCGCGACCTGTAGCTGCTCCTCTAGTTTCTCTATCTCTTGCTCTAGCCTATTCTCCTCTGCTTCACTGTCTAAGTCCTCATCGTCGGTGAGTCTGTAAATCACTCTTCCCCCCTTGTACCGCTGTCCGGGTCCGGACCGCGAACTTCACGGAGGAGACCTCCGCGGCGCCTTCGCGATCTTTCCCTGAGCGAACGTCTTCTTCCATCTTTCCCATTTGCACTTCCAGTTTTCCCCCCTGCTCTAAATCTAAATCCTGAAGAGACTGTTAGAAGACCTCCTCTTGGACATCTTGGAGGGTCCTCTCACTATCCTGGAGGGCCTCTTTCACTTTTGCCTGGTTAGTCAAAAGCGCATCGCACACCAGCCTCCAGAGGGAAGTGGGGAAAGAATCTGGGTCATTTCTAAGAGCCTTTTGGAGATCGTTTTTGACATAGTCCCAGTCAGACAACATAAGGCTTCTGCCGTGCCTAAACTAAGGCCTGAAATGATAGACAGTCTCTACCAGTAGGGAGGCACTGTCTGCCTTAATAGGAGTGCCATTTTGTTGTAGGAGGAGGCAGACCTGCTGCTCCATAACCTGTCTAGAGTGGGAGGACCCCATAGTGAGACGGTCCTGAAATCAATACACCCCTACTTACTGTGCCGGCCCGGGGTGGCCCAGTGGCAAGTCTTCACGATGCCAGATCTCGGTTGGGACCTCCAATTGTCAGGTCCTGTTCTGAGGGCCTCTCATCTGGCGTCGAACCACGGGCGGAAGTCATCACGTGGAGACAAAATGGTGGAGAAGCCTTTATTGCCAGCACTCTCAGCACTTATATACAGCCCCACTTCCTTGTTCTCAACCACCCTAAACCAGCCTTATAGGGGGCAGTCCTTGTCTCTGTTTTCCTTTAATCACTGTGGCCTGGAGGGGCCTGCTGTGTAAGTGCCGCCTTGCACTTCCTTTATGGAGTCAGCGTTGTTTAGCCCCAGGGGACCCCACAAGCAATATCTTCATGGGCGGGGTATTTAGTTCAGTGGTTCCAGCACCTGTCTTGCAAGCACAAGGACCCAGGTTCAATCCCCGTTTAACCACATACCATACTGGTGGTGGAGACTCACGCCCAGCACCAATCAGTACCACATACCACAGTGCCAGGCATAGTGGCTCACGCCTGTAATCCCAGCACTAGGGAGGCAGAGGCAGGAGGATTGCTGTGATGTAAGTTTGAGGCTGAGCTCAGAGCCAGCCTGAACTACAAAGGGAGACCCTGTCTAAAAAAAAAACAACAAAAACCCTTGGATTCTGTGTTGTCTTTAAAGGGAATGAAATTGATGTTAGAACTATTAGCACCGATTGAAATCTTAAATTCTGCTAAATGAAGAAGCAAAGTATAATGTGATCATAATATATATTCAGAGATAATAGTGCACAGAATTTCTGTTGAGGGGGGTGAAAGAAGCCTGGAGATGGGCGGTAGTGATGGTGATGTAACATATAGAACATTGTAGTAAACAGGGGAAGGGAACGTAACTAGAATTTTTGCATTAAGTTCTAGTCTCCTGTGAGTTCACGTCACATGGTGAAATAATTAATAATTAGGCAGAAATAAGACTTAGAGCAAACTGAGCTTGGGTCTGATCCATGCTACTCTGGGCGGCAAGGACTCTAGACCCCAGCCTGCCACACCTTTTATTATCTACATTCCAAAATATCTGGAAAGGCAGGGCCACACCAACAATAGTCATAGAGAAGTTATGTAGATGAGGATTCCTGGGGGCAAAGCAGATGTCAGCAATAGTCCTTGAGAAGGGGAGATCCGGTGCAGTTCTGCCCTGAAGCATCACAGCATGTGGGACCATTGAGTCCCTGTTGCTACAAGAAATGAAGACCAGAGTCAAGTCCAAAGTCCTTCTGCAGGCAGGAAATCCTGGTCAATTTTGACCTTGCAATTCCCAAACAGGCTGGTTCCCAACGTAACATATACCAATAAACTCAGTTTAAAAAAAAAAAAATACATGAGACATGAAAAAAAAAAAAAAAGCAAAATATAGAAAATATGTGTACTGTGTTTAAGACAAGAGGTAGCCAGGTGGTGGCTCATGTCTGTAATCTCAGCACTGTGGGAGCTGAGGCACAGGATAACAAGTTCAAGCCCCGCTTTGGCAATTCAGTGAGATCTTACCTCAAAATGAAAATATTCTAAAATGTGCTCGATGTGGAGCTTGGAGCTAAGGTTCAGGCTCCCTGCACACCCTTGCTCCAGACAAATGCACACAAACACTTAGGCATATATGCAAATACTTTTATATGCAAATTATCTCTAGAGTATAACGCAGTGGTTACCTTGGAGGCGCCTGGAAGCCAGGCTGAGAGGAGACCTGCTGGATGCTACATTTTATTTTTTGACCACTGCTATATATTTCTCAAGTACAATAAGAAGCTTAAAACTTGAGTAGTTGTTGTGAAGCCTAAATCCCAACTACCGAGTATATTCCTTTAAAAATTGTCCTTGCTTTTAAGAGCCTATTCATGTAAGCATTGGCCACCTGGCCTTTAGAATGGTATCTTCTTAATGAAAAGGATGGGGTAGTTGCAGGATGTGAGTCTGAAACTTTAAAATCGCTCATCAGATATTTTACCTCCTTCTTTTTCTCTGTCCAGCATAACAAGTGTGCCACGTACTCCGTGGGGATGCAGAAGACCTACTCCATGATCTGCTTAGCTATAGATGACGATGATAAAACTGATAAAACCAAGAAGATCTCGAAAAAGCTTTCATTTCTGAGTTGGGGCACCAATAAGAACCGACTGAAGTCAGCCAGCACCCTGTACCTCCCGGCCGTGGGGGTGGCGAGGCCTCACATCAAGAAGAAGCTCCCCAGTCCTTTCAGCCTGCTCAATTCTGACAGCTCCCTGTACTGACGGGACAGGAGGAAGCAGAAATGGCCACTTCCAGCGTTCATTGGACCTTAACATTTGTGCCTTAACCCAGGGGATCTCAATATTTTCAAATCCTGTCTTCTCACTTGCATTTGATGTACCGTTGTGAAAGTAACAAGAAACCTGTTGAAGTCTGCAGAAAACACACTTGAATGTCACGATATTGCTGTTATTTATTCTATAAGTATTGTAGAGAGAATAGCATTGAAATTATGGTTGTTTTTAATGGTTACAATAACCACTTTTAAGTACTTTCAGAGTGGTTACTTTAAATTGTGGTTACCTATGTTAGTACCGTTTGTTACTGTCTAGGTTTGGGTAATAATCTTTCCTTAACTTAGAATTCAGATGACCCTTGAGTTAAGGCAGGTCAGAGGACTATAATGACAGAATGAGATTTATGTTACTAAAAACTGTTCTAAATAGCTGCTTCATCATGGACTTCATTAACTTAAGATTTTGCTGTTATTTCTACATAATATGAATACTATTTCCAAGTAAAGTCTAGTGCCAAATTTGTCTTGAATTACCTTTTAAAAAATTTTTTTGGCAGTGCTAAAGAAAAAGTACTACCAAAAGATATTTAGGAGCAGCTTTTCCTCCAGTTTGATGCCATTTACAAGTTGCTAACACAGCGGCAGTGTTAGATGGAGATGCTATCTACAGGGTAGATATATACTGTTTGATACTCAAAACATTTTCATTTTGTTTAAAGGAGAAAGTACACAACTGTATTTTAAGTCTTGGGTAAGACCGTAGCTCTACATTTATATGGTAAAGATGTAAATGATTCAGGTGTAAAGCTCTATTTGACTCACTGGTTGATTTCTCTGGCTATAAGTTGGATGACACTGTGGCTCTAATGAGATTCACGGTTGACCCAGTGAAAGTGACATAGCTTAAAAATGTAGCATTGAAATCTAATTCTGGGAATTAACGAGAATTTAAGTATTTTATATTGTGCAATATCTTAAGGGATGCAACCACCTATGGGAAAGTGTATCTGTCCCCTGTTCATAGAACCATGTTTGTATAATATTTAAATAAACACATTTATCTGACTTTGCTTTTATGGCACTTTAATTCTGTCTAACAAGTATCACCCTAATGCACAAGGTATTTTCATCGTTTGATTTTTAAACATTAAAATCAAATGAGCTCTTCAGTCATCTTAACATTTTTAGAAACTTGTGACATTTCCAGCGTCCTTAGGCCCCAGCCCTGGTTTTCCTCACTGGCGGCAGCGCGCTCTGACATCTGGTGCATCGTCCCACCGTTGGGCCATACACTGATTTTTCATTTTTAAATGGGGAATTTCAGATCTCAGGTTTTTTGTGTTCAGAAGACACACCCAATAGTTCCAAACAGCCCGTGCAGCTGTCCTTTTCCCTCCAGAAAAACAGGAAGGGAGGAATGAAGGCATAAAGGAAGGGACTGTTGTGCATTTGTTTATTTACGTTGGCAGCAGCCCTCAGAGCACAGGATAGGCAGACCAGACCTGAAGAGCAGCAACTGCCACCAGGAAAGAGGGACTCGCATACACACTGCTCCACTGTAGGTTAGCTTCCTCTAAGAGATGGTCCACATGTAGCACCTGAACTTTTTGAAACTTCCATGGCAGACACAGGTCAAGGTCACTCACAAAAATCTGCCTTAGCTGGGTTTTTGTTCAGGATAGAGTCTCAGCAGAGGAAGATCCTATGGGCCTCTTCACCTGGGCAAAATGAGGTAGTGTCACCTGCAGCTGCTGACTGAATGGCCCAAACCAAGAGCAAAGTGGGACAATTCAGTCTCCTAAAATTAGCCCTGTTCTTGAGTTTCACACATCACTATGAAAGGACATTATTTTCTTATTTTTTAAATGTGAAAACCAGGCCTTGTATTTTGTGGTCGAAAAGAGCAAATGTCATTGATGTGAGGCCAGCAGTCACCTGGACTGGGTGAAGAAGCCATGGACTTGCTGAGCTACTGCCTGTCCAACAACTGGCTCAAGTTCTTGGATGGAAGCATTGCTCAGTTGCTGGATACTCGGAAACTTCTGCAGCAGAAGAGGAGCTTTAACTTTACCCACTCCTGGGATCTGCTGCACAGTTCGAAGAAGAAATGGCTCAGAAAGCACAGCCAGTTTCTTCCGGAGAAAGGGGTTCTTATTGGGCTCTTTGGTTTGCTCTTGAACCTGAACAGGAAAAGAAAGGAAAAAGCACATAAGCGCCCTCTGGAGGACAGGCAGTTTTCTTAACATTGAGTTTTCCCACTTGACTGGGCATGACTGTGGGGGTTGAAATTGAGTCCGCACTACAAAGAAACAAGCTGAGGCTCAGTGGTTCTGGGTCCTGCCTTGCAAGGGCAAAGGCCCGGGTTCAATCCTCAGTAACCACCTGGCTGACCGGGCGTGGTGGCTCACCACCTGTAATCCCAGCACTTGAGAGGCAGAGGCAGGAGGACTGCTGTGAGTTAAAGACTGCTGGGCAGGGGGGTGGGGGGAGTTAGGGGGTGTAGGG
>PVIR01014158.1:0-21439 GCA_004026965.1 Petromus typicus | reverse complement strand
GAGGCAGGAGGATTGCTGTGATGTGAGTTTGAGGCTGAGCTCAGGGCCAGCCTGAACCGCAAAGCGAGACCCTGTCTCAAAAAAAAAAAAAACCTAAAAAAAAAAGACTGTGCTCGGGGCAAGTCTAAACTACAAAAAAAGTGAAAATCTCTGTCTAAAAAAAAAAAAAAAAAAATCCAAACAAAAAAGATATCAATGCCTTTTTCTTAAATAATTGTTAAATTTTTAACTTAAACATTCACACCCACTGCCTAAATGAGATCTATTTCATACAGTACTCATGGAAAGTTTGCCTATCAAAGAAGAAACCCACTCTAAGTTAGTGGTCATTATACCAAGGCAGATAGTATTATCTCATGGGAAGTTAGGAAGGATAAACCAAAGGGTGCAGTGGGGAGGAATCTGCATTTCACAGGCCTGCTTGCATTTCCAATTTGATTCTCAATGCAAGCTGCACATCACAGGGGATTTAAAAACAGAAAAATTATCCTCAGGCCCTTCTCCACGTTCTGATTTTCAACTGGTCAGAGGTAAACCTCATGTATCACTTTGGTGTGTGTGTGTGTGAATGTCTGTACAGTGCTGGAGATCAACCCCAGAGTTTCATAGACACTACACAAGAGCTCTACACTGAGCTGCACTCCCGGTTCTGTCACTTTATTTCAAAGTTCACCAGCATAACTGTGGAATAATGAACAGCAGAGTTATCACAGCCTGGGAGTCTAAAATCAGATCATCAACTTGCACACTTTGTTGTATGCTTGCCTGTAGTGGGTAGCAGGCTCAGCTGGCTGCAAAAGTGGCTGCGGAATTTAGATTTTTCACAAAGATTTGGTAAACCGACATGGAATGATACAGACTGGAGTCATGGGTTGCAACTATAGCTAGAGCAAAATGATCCATCAAAGCAAGCTGAGAATTGGCCTGAGGACAGGGCTGCTGTGAAAGCGGGATCCACACTTACCAGTTGGACAATGAGGCAAGACGCTTCTGTCTGGTTGGCCACTGGAAGCAACACCATCCCAAGGTCCAGCACGGTAAACTTCTGTATGTTTGGGAAGTACTGTTCACTCATCTGTGTTTTTTCAACTACTACAATCCCTTGAAGATTATGAGACTTCAAAGAAAAAAGTAACCTTTAGTAACTGGTTTCCTTTCAAAATTAAGAAAGCTTATCACCTTATTGGTGGTCTCAATCACTGGCTTGAGGTGACTTATTGGCATCACAGAAATTATTCCAAGGGATGGGAGTGGGAAGGATACAAACCAATGCTCAGTTTCAGTTTCTTTGATTCTGAACTTACATTTCTAACCCGAACAATTCTCTTTCTGTAGGCATTTCCTGCCACTAAATCAGCTTCCGTGACATAGAGAATGCAAGATCTGCTGGACAGGTAAAAATCGACCGCTGTCAGGCCATCTTCAAAAATGAGTTTAATTCTCCCTTAAAATACAGACCAAAAATATAAGCTCTGTGAACTGTGGTTAAATGTGTCGTGAGAAAAAGGCTTGTCAATACAAAGCAGCCTGGGTCACTGACCTTGCATCTCTCGCACCAGCTGCGACCCACGCCATTTCTCGTTGGCTACAATGTGCCCAAAAGGTACGTGTACGGGGCCCGTGCCGTCAAAGGGGTTCTTGTCCATCGGTGGTCTCGATCTAAAGAGGAAAATGTAAGATAGCGTTTGAAAGGCTCTACTGCATAGGCCCCACATTCCACTTGACGCCACCTCTGGCAAGATTCTGGCTACAGAGTTGTCAGTGAGAATGAATTTGCCAGGTCAAAGACCCGGGAGACCTGGTGGCTAGTTTTGGCACCTTACTGTCTCTTGATATCCCACCTAGGTCCACACCCTAGCTGTTCGGTCCAGTCCAGGATCCGGGCAGGGAGAGCAAGGGACAAGTCTGCCCTGGACCTGAAGTTGGAGAAGTTTTCCAGAGCATGCACCACTTCCGAGTTCACATCAATGGCGCCGGCCCTATATTTCATCCTGCCCGCCCTCCACTTCTTATAGCGTCTGATAGGCTGTGGTTTCTGTGAATGATATCTGACCTGACCAATAAAAGGACAGAGAGCTGAGACCGCTTCCGCACTGGTGGAGATTTGAATGAGCCACGCTGGTTGCCAAGAGCGACGCATGTGGATGGAAGTAACCTTAACTTTCATTGGTCGAGAACAAAACACAGCCAGTAGCGGGCGTGGTTGTTGTGAAGTTCCTTGGAAAGAAAAAGCGTTTGGAGTTCTTCCAGTGGAAGTACAATCGGCTTTAGGGAACGTTCCCTGGCCCTGGAGACTTGTAAATCCAGCCCTTGGCCTGGCTATCCCCTGCAGCAAGTATGCTTCTGAGATTTCGGAGAAGCCGCAGGAACCAGTTCGTAAGTAGATTCTTTCCCGTTGTGTTTGTCGCCCCCAAGAGGCCAGTGCTAGGGGCCATTTTTAGGGGGAGCGTTTGGGGTTTGCCCGGAGACTAAAGCGAGGCAGCGACACTGTAGCAAGTGGTTCTCAAAAGGCTCTGATTTTAGCCCGGGCGTAGCTGTGCCTGCTTATAATTCCATCCCCGGGAGACTAAGGAAAGAGGATCCCAAGTTCGAGCTCAGTTTGGGCAACTTAACGAACGTCTGTCTAAAGAAACAAATATGTATATATACATAACTGAGGGTACAGCTCAGTGCTCCCAGAGACGGGAAGAAAACTTCCGTATGGATGAAAAGTACTGTTTATTCATCTGTGTTTTTTCAAGTACTACAGTCCCTTAAATATTACTAGACTTCAAAGAAAAAAATAAATTATTTTGTAATGAATCCCCACTACTGCAAAATAAAATAATGCGGGTGATCCGCTGTTTGGGAGATGGAAGGCAGTTCTGACTGCTGAAGTGTCAAGGCTATGCGCCGGCGTGAGAGAGGGTAGCCAGAGAAGGATTTCGAGCCCTTGGTAGGAGCCATTCTATACAGCCTGTGTCATGCCATATCTGTGACAGACTGGAATAGTCACTCAGTGACCAGAGGCGAGAGGATCATACCCAGAAAACGATTATAGTGATACAAGTGAGTAATGAGGGGATCTATTCTCAAAGCAGAGCTCACGAGGCCTTTTGGGAGGATTTACCCACACCAGCCCTTGAGGATTCAAAGCTTAGGAAAAAAAGACTAAACACAGCCCCCTGGGAGGCAGAGGCAGGAGGATTGCACGTTTGAGCTCCGCTTGGGTAATTTAGCCATTCAGCAAGATCTTGTCTCAAAAAAAGAAGGAGAAGGAGAAAGAAGTATAGCTCATTGCTAAGGCTCTGGGCTCAGTCCCCAGTACTGGGGGTGAGGAGGAAGAAATCCTTTTCTTGTTCTTGAGTATCTGGAGGGAGAGGGACAAGGAAGACATGTAGATGGTCGAGTCATACGATGAAAGTTGGAAGCAGTGTCACACTAAGAAGGTCACGGAGTGGGGACGGAGTACAGGGTTAGGCAGAGCTGTCTCTGGAGCATCTGCTCCTCGTCGCAGCCTGGCTCCTGCCGATGGGGGCTGCAGGAGATCGGCCCTTCCCTGACTCCTGAAGGAAGCCCCCAGCTGCATCTCCTTCCCTGCCCTGTACCTTGAGTTCCGTGAGGCACTGAAGGGGCCACTTTCACAGGGTGCTGCTCACGAGGCCATAGATCTCCTCATTTTGTAACAAAACCCCGTAATTTGAAATTATTCCCTCTGTCACCTGCTGCTCAGTGTTCTAGCTGCTCTCTCCCAGCTGATGCTGTAACTAACAAACTGGGGTGTCTGTTACTGGTGGTGTGTGTGGCCACCCCCATCTCACTCCAGCCCCTTGTAGGAGCTGTTTGCTCCTGCAAGACTTTTCCGTCATGTTCCCAATGTGAGCACAGTGGCTGCCTTTGAGGACTCAGGCTCAACGTCTCAGTGATTTTTTTCTGGAGATATATGAGGTCCCCTGGCTGGCTCCAAAACCTGAAGAAGCATTTCCGTCGTTAGGCTACCTCTCTTGGATATTTTTTAAAATTTAATGGTACTGGAATTTGAACCTAGGGACCACTGAGCTGCATCCCCAGTCCTTTTTGAAATTTTAAGACAAGGTCTTACAGAGCTTTCTAGTCTGGCCTCAATTTTATGATCCTCCTGATTCTGCCTACTTTGTAGCTGGGATGGCAGGCATGCACAGTCATGCCCAGCTACTTCTGTGTTCTATAATAACAATTTGGGTACTTTTCTTCTCTGGCTCTTTGAGCATGAAGGCAAGTTTTCTTCACTGCTGTTAGAGTATCCTGCCTTTTGAAGTGTGAGGGAATGGCTAGTCCCCAGAAAGTGAAGGGTGGGGAGGACTCAGAAACTTCTGAGAAAGCCAGAGATGTAGCTCGGTGGTGTAGGACCTGCTTAGCAAGCTTGAGGCCCTGAGTTTGATTCCCAGCACAGAAAGAGAGACACTTCTGAGAGAACTCCAGTACCTTCAGTCACCTAAAGCTGTGTTCGCTCTGCCTTTCATTGTGTAGAGGAGTTGGTTTTCTGTACTTTACTTTGATGATTTTTCTTTTCTTTTGGTACTGGAGAACAAACCCAAGGCCTTAATACTGAATCACATCCCTATCCCATTTTATTTTTTTATTTTTTGAGACAGAATCTTGCTAAGTTGGCTCAAACTTGCATTCTTCCCGCTTTAGATTTCCAGAGTGCTAGGATTACAGGTCTGTGCCACCATGCTCAGATCCCAGCCCTTTGAAAACTTTTTTATATTTTCACATAGGGTCTCATTAAGTTGTCCAGGCTGAGCTTGAACTTACAATTCTTCTGCCTCAGCCTCCCAGGTGTTGTGACTATGGATATGGGTCATCTGCCTGGCTGTTACTTTACAGCTTTGAGATGAGCTACCTAAATTTGTTCCAAAGCTCCTACCAGATGTGGGTCAGTGTGCTCAGTCCTAGAGTTCTGGGGTTGACAAGGGTAGAGGTACGTGTTTCTCTAGAAGTCGTTCCTACCTGCAGGGGAAGGCGTGGGAGGTCCCACTATGGGTAGTGCTGAGGGACAAGCAAAGAGGTTGCAGGATGACCTGGGGGATGTTCAGGAAAGCTGAGGCGGGTGGAGGGGCAGAGGCCCTGCCCAGGGGCACCATGGTAGCAGCAGTGGTCCCTGGTGGATGCGCTTAGAAAGGGGCTGGAACCCTGGGGTACGTGGCGACAGGAACCAGGTGATTTCTCTTAGTCCGATGACTTCTGCCTGGTTTTGTTTGTTAGAGACACATCGTCCATGGCCTCCTGCCTGCAGCCAGCATCGCTCCGAAGCCAGCTGTTCCTCGCACACCTCCTCCCCGCAGCCCCAACCCTTCTCCAGAGAGACCAAGGTGAGTCTCAGATGAGCAAAGACTGAAGTCTACCCTGGTGCCAAGCATTGGATCCTAGAAGGTGCAGACTGTCCAGAAAATCACAAGCAGGTGACTAGAATCCTGCACTTTGAAATACTGCCACAGTGTCTGAATCTGCCTCCTCTGGGGCAGCAGACTTTCCTGAGTGGAATGGAGCAGCCTGGGCTCTGACTCCTTCGTATTTCACAGTTAGATGCAGTTCATATTTTTCAAAACAAAACTTGAAGGCCCAGTACAGTAGTCCTTAAAAGACAGTCTTTTTTTGTTTGTTTGTTTGTTTTTTGAGACAGGGTCTCGCTTTGTGGTTCAGGCTGGCCCTGAGCTCAGCCTCCAACTCACATCACAGCAATCCTCCTGCCTCTGCCTCCCAAGTGCTGGGATTACAGACGTGAGCCACCACGCCCGGCACTGTGGTATGTGGTACTGGTTGCTGCTGGGGTGAGCCTCCACACCCAGTATTGTATGTGGTTACCAGGGATCGAACCCGGGCCCTTGCGCTTGCAAGACAGGTGCTGGAACCACTGAGCTAAATCCCTGGCCTAAGGCAGTCTTGAATTGTGCACAAAAAAATTGTGTATTTTCTTTTTAAACGCAACTCTGCCTTTTTGAAGATTTGCTATGTGGGTGTGGTAGTGCACGCCTGCAGTCCCAGCACTCTGGAGGCTGAGATAGGAAGACTGGCATGATTTTGAGCCCAGCCTGGATTACACAGTGAATTTAAGGCCAGGATGGACTACATAGCGAGACCCTGTGGCAAAAACCACCCCACCCCAAACAGTGAAAGGTTAGTGGCTGTCTTTTAAACAGCCGGAAACAGAGCCCAAAAGAAAATGCACTGTGTGATTCTCGTGTTTCAACACTTCAGAGGCACCGAACAGCCCATGCCTCCCCTTGACATGTCCTGAAATCCTTTACCTGTTGGGGTTGCTGAGAAGTCCAAGTGTCTCCTCCAAGATGGCAAACTGGCAGACTCTCTGCTGTGAACCCCTGGAAAAATGAAAATAAAGTTAAATACCTCCAACATTAGATGGCACAAGATAGACATAAAGTCTCTGGACATGAGCAAAATGCAGACTTTCTGCCAAGCGATAGCATGTATGGTCTGGAGTCCAGCAGCCAGTGCAGTCTTTTTTTCAGTGGAACCCTTCCTGACCTGGTCTGTACTTGCTTTCTGGTCTTCTGAGCTCAGAACAGACTCTACCATACAGAACAGCTGAAGGTGTTCCAGCTCTTCTTCAGCTAGTATCTCTGGACCTTTCCTAACTCTTCTTCCCTCAAGCCAGTTCCAGAGGCCCTTGACCACATGTCCAGGTAATGTGACAGCAACGAGTCTACTTCTCTGGTACCAAATTTCTGTTAGTTACTTTTCTCTCATTGCTGAGACAAAAAACCTGATACCCAAAGTTAAACGGGGAGTTTAACTGGCTTAGAGTTTCTGGCTCAGAGTCCATAGAAGTTTCAGTCCATAATTAGCGGCTCCAAGGCAGGGTGGCAGTTCACGGCAGTGGAAGCAACAAAAGCAATAAGAGAAGTTTAACATCGTCTTTGGCCCCTTCTGTCTTATTCAGACTAGCAGAATAAGGGCAGTGCCAAGCCAATCACTCACATGTGGTAATCTAGTAATCACACTCCCGTAACCCCAGCATTAAACACTCTAGATTCAGCTACCTCTAAAAGAGCCCCGCTCATTTTCATGAGGCTTTGGGGGGACATCTAAACATGAGATATAACACATGCCTTGCCTGTAAGATCAGTACTCAGAGGCTAAGATAAGAGGATTGCAAGTTCAACCCTGAGACCATAATGTTAAGTGAAATAAATCAGACCCACAAGCTTAAATATTTCATGGTTTCGCTTATATGAGAAACCCAAAGTAGAAATAAATTAAAGAGCAAAGGAAAAGACAGATAAACAAGAAGGGGACCAAGAGGCGGAGGGGAAGGCGGAAGGGAAAAAGAACTGTGATGTTCCATACCTATACCAACTCCCCACAATGAATGGCATCATTATGTACTTCAAACATGCATTAATAGAAAAAGAAAGTAAGTTTGAGCCTAGCCTGGGCAATTTAATGACTTAGTGAGATCCTGTCTCGGAATAAAAATTTCAAAAGGAGCTAGTACAGAGGGCCTGGGTTCAATCCCCAGTAGCACAGGTGGGGAGCATTTGGTGGGGGGGCTCTGAGGCCATGGCATTTCCTGCAGTCCCTCGGCTTCTCCTGTGCTCTCAACCAGTGTCAGTCAACACAGATCACTTCTGTGGCCCCGGAAGGTGTAGAAGGCTGCTCCATCCCACCAGCTCATAAGCAGTTCAGCAGTGGTGCCTCCAACCCGGTTTGGCTCAGCTGGTGCTGACCTCCGGGGTGCAGCAAACTCTGCAGGCTGAGGTCTCGCTGCCTCCACTAGAGGCTTGGTCCTCTCTTACTGATGAGAAAATCTTTTTCTCTTTTTAAGATTTTGTTTTCGACTAAGGAAATCTCAGTCATGTAATTTCCATGCAAAATGGGCTGAATGTGAAAAGGTACATTGGACTGTGGCATGTTAAAGTTCAGAGAACGCTGTGGCTCGGAAGGAGGCCTTGGGGTTTGGCCTTCAGCGCAGAAGTCCTATCTCCCTGTCTCAGTGCAGATGTTTTTGTCCACAGATCGGCGTTGGCTGCGGCTATTTTGGCCACAACGCTGACTGGGAGGACTGTTGCCATCCCTCAGCCTCGCCAGAGGTCGCGGTCTGAGAGTGATGCCTCCTGTGCCACTGGGAAGAACAGCCTCATCGAGCCCTATGCCACCATCTCCCACCCACGACGTCGGTAGGGCCCCTGTCGATGTGTGTTTGTGTGAGCGCGTGCACGTGTGTTCATGACATGCCTTAGTCTTTCACTTTATATCCCTAGCATTAAAGGGATACTATCCAAGGACACTAGTTGGTTTTCCTTCATAGTTGGGAGGCTGAGACAGGAAGATGGAGGCAAATTTGAGGCTAACCTGCCTCAAATAAAATACAGGTCAAGGATTTAGCTCAGTGGTTCTAGCACTTACTTTGCAAGTACAAGGTCTTGAGTTTGATCCCTGGACCAAAAAAAAAAAAATCAAACAAGTGAGGGTGGGGGAGGAGATTTAGCTCAGTGGTGCCATGCCTAGCTTGCAAGCCCTAGGACATGAGTTTGATTCCCAGTACAAAAAACAAACAAACCCAACAAAAAATTTACAAAAACAAAAATAAATTTCTACAGGGTAGATCTTGCTAAATGAGGATTCAGTGGTCCTTTTCTTTGGTTTTATGTTTGTTTATTGCTTCTATTTTGGTTTCAGTACTAGGGATTGAACCCAAGGGCTTTTACATGAAGTTAAATATCTATCCCAGTCCCATTTTTTAAGAACTTTGAGATAAGGTCTTAACTAAATCACTAACTGGTTAAATGTGTTAAATTGTTACTCTTTAAATACTGTTCATTTACCTTTCTAAAAAGGACTAATTATAATATTCATAAAAATCCCCAAGACACATTCTATATGTATAAAGTATACAGTAATAACTAAAAACAACAGCAGCAGGAAAGACAAGGGCATAGACCCAAGAGTGGTAGCACCTGCCTGTAACCCCAGCATTTGGGAAGCTGAGGCAGGAGGATCACTGTGAGTTCAAGGCCATCCTGGACTACATGGCAAAACCTTGTCAAAAGCCCCACCCCCTCACCAAAAGAAGAGCTAGTGAGTGAGTTAATCTTGCAGCTTCTGTATATTTTATACTTAGTATTATACTACTGTTGTGGAGGTTTGGAGGGGATGCATTTAATACATGTGTAGATAGATATCAAGCTGGGCACGGTGCCACACCCCTGCAAGCACAGCACTCAAGAGGCTGAGCCAGGTCTTCAAGTTAGAGCCCGGTCCGGGCAATTCAGTGACTTAGACCTTATGCCAACAAAAAGAGGGTGAGAAGGATGTGGGGAAGGCAGTAGGCATGTGGCTGAGTGTGAAGGCCTTGAGTTCAGTCTCCGGTCCTACAAAATAAAAATTAAAAAAGGTCAAGCATTAGGTCCCTTGTGTATGTTCTTTAATTTTCTATTAAGGCCAAGTTGGCAGAGTGAATCAGGAAGAAGAAGTTCTCTACCATCCTTTGAAGCATTCAGTTACAAGGAAGAAGGCGATATTGACACACAGGTGTCGTCCAGTGACGAGGAGTCCAGGGATGGCAGCGCCCAGAAAGAAAGAGGCGACCATGAGAACGCTGTGTATGCGGCGCCACACAGAAGCCAGGTGAGCTCTGCGTCCCCCAGTCCCTTCCTCAGCGCTGGCTCTTCAGAGATGGCAGAGCGCAGAGGGAGTACTTCCTGTCTCTGATCTGCATTCCACTGTTGGCTTTTAGGCATTTTATTGATTAGCCGATTGATTGATTTTTTGTGTGTCTGACCTCATTTCTATCTAGTTAGGCTGGATTGTTTTGGGGGTTTTATTTTGCGGTACCGGGAATCAAAGTTGGGCCCTTATGCTTCCAAGGTAGGCATGGTACCACTTGAGCTAAATCCTTGGCCCTTAGTTAGGCTGAAATTTAAACCTCATTCTTCTTTGAATCAAAATCAAGGCTTTCAAAGATAAGGGTAAAGGGTCTTCATGTTCTCGCTGATGATTTGCAGTCAGAAGCCAACCATCTGTTCTTCCCTTGGACGCCTAAAGCTAATTTTCCTATCATTTTGCCATATCATTGTCTGTACCTTGCAGCCTTTCTTCAAACTCATGTCTAATTAGAGGAATATTGTCCTGTGCCCCTTCTGTATGTGTGTGTTGGGAATGAATAGTCCAGACTGGCCTTCCGCTCACTATACAGGCCTCACACCCGTGAACGCCCTCTTGCCTCCGCCTGTGGAGTGCTGGCATTCCAGGCGTGTGCCACCACGCCAGGCTGTCGTGGGTCTCTCACTAGTGCAGGACTCTCTTCTGTGCCTTCTTCTTGGCAGACCTCCCACTCAGTGTGTGAGGGGTTCTGTGTGTCTGCCTGATTCCCATGCAGGACTCAAGGCACCATGAGCCTCAAAGGGCCACACGTCTCCAGGACCAGCTGATTTTTTTCCCTCCAACTTTCTTTTGCTTGGTGTTTTCATGGTCAGTATTTTTCTGACCTTTAATTTCAACCTTTGTATATTCTATGTTTAGATGTGTCTTGTAGACAGCATGTACTTTTTAAAAACAAGTTTAATGACATATAATTTACATACCATGGGATGCAGTCATTTAAATGAAGTGTACAGTTCAGTGCTGCATATATTTTTTGTTAACCTGATTTGGCAGTCTGGCCTTGTCTTTTAAATGGATGATTTACTATTTTATATGTACCTAGGTATGTGTTTGGTTTTTTTTTGGTGGCATGGAGCCATTCAGCCAAATCCTCAGCTTAGGATGTGTCTGAATTTAGATTGGACATCTTCTCTTATTTTGCTCAGGATCAAACCCAGGCCTTCCTAACACATGCTAGATGTGTCCTACCACTAAGCTACACCCCTAGCCCTCCTTTCTGTCTTCGGGTTGATGTCATTTCACTTCTGGTTCTTCCCCTCTATGACTCGGAAATGACTCTGGTTTTACCCTAGCAGTGGGCACGAGTACCCTTTGCTCTGTCCAGTTGGAGTTGATGTCAGAACCAGGAAGAGGAGGAGGAAGAGGTATGGGCCAACTGCAGCAGGTGGCGAGGGAAAGGCCACGGCTGTGGTCTTCATCGGCCCTGCGCTGGGCGGGTCTGTGGCTCGCTTCCCTTCTTCATGCCCCAAGCGTGTTTGTGTTAGGAATTATCACCATCAGAAATATTGAGGAGTTTTTAAAAAAAGAGTTCAAAGGGAAGCCTTTTAGAATATGTTTGTTAAATAGTATCACAAATTCTTATTGAGGATATGTTTTTAATAAACTTATTCATTAAATATGCAAAAAAGGTATAGGAATCACAAGTGTACAACTCCACACACTCTCACAAGATACCCACCATAAGGTTTTTCTAAAAAAATGAAAAAGGAGTTGAAAATGTAGCTTAGTGATAGAGCACATGCTTAGCGTGCATGAGGCCTTGGGCTTTGTCCTTAGCACCACAGATACACAAAAAAGGAATTCAGAAGAACAGCACTAAGCTGGATGTGGTGGTACACACAGCTGTAATCCCTGCACTCAGGAGGCTGAGGCAGGAGAATCACCTTAAGTTCAAGACTAGCTAGGCCCATGTAGTGAATTCAAAGCCAGCCTGGACTACAAAATAATACCCTGTCTCAAGAAGACCTCTTTCTCAGTTACCATTCCCCATGGATTTCATCATTGTCCTAACCTCAGAATTACATTAGATTTAAAAAAAAATCAGGCCAGCGATTTAGCTCAGTAGTTCTGGTGCCTGTCTTGCAAGTGCAAGGGCCCAGGTTCGATTCCCCAGTAATTACAAACAATACTGGACATGGAGACTCATGACCAACAGCAATTAATACCACATACCACAGTGCCAGGCGTGGTGGCTCACGCCTGTAATCCCAGCACTTAGGGGGCAGAGGCAGGAGGATTTCTGTGATGTGAGTTGGAGGCTGAGCTCAGGGCCAGCCTGAACTACAAAGGGAGACCCTGTCTCAAAAAAAATAAAGTCATGGGAGTTAAGCCTGCAGATAGAACTGCATAGATAGACCTGGGTTCAGACCATGCACTGAAAAAAAAAATAGTCTTGCATTTGTTTTTGCCAACTCTGAAAGTTACATGAATTTAACCATGCGGTACGTATTTTCTGGAGTTTTGAAGTCTTCAGCTATCGTGTGTAGCAGCCGTTGTTTCTTATTGCTCACAGCATTGCATCATATAATCAGCCCATCAGTCATTTATCCGCTTAGTGGGGTTGGTTGTTTCCAGTTTGGGGCTCTCGGGCATAGTGTTGTTCTGGACATTTGCACATGTGTCTTTGGACACACATGTATCTGTTCTTCAAGTGGGTGAAAGATCTGAAGAGTGGGAACACAGATTGTTGGCGTGGGCCAGCCTGGTGGCTGATGCCAGACACTTTGCCATGTGGGTATCATTATGATGCTATTTCAGTGTTCTTACCAGTTTCCCGGTTCCTTGGTCCACTAGGTATAACTTGGGAGAAAAAAACAAAAGATATGCCACATGTGGTGACTTATGCCTGGCATCCCAGCTACTCAGGAGGCTGAGGCAGGAGGATCATGATTTTGAGGCCAGCCTGGGCAACTCAGTGATTCTGTCTCAAAATAAAATGAAAAGGGCTGGCGAAGTAGAGCACTTGCCTATAACGTGGGAGGTGCTGTGCTGAATCCCTGGCACCACACACACACACACACACACACACACACACACACACACACAGGAAGAAGCCCTTTCTCTTTTTCCTTTAACTGGTGAGTAGATTGGGAGACCAGTCTGCTCCTCCCCTGAACCAGGTCACCCGAGAACCGTGTCCACAAAGCCTGTGGGCCCAGCAGCCTCAGCGCTCAGCTCTGAAGTGCCCCTTCTTCCAGGTAGCTGCCACCACTTCCCCGCCAGCCTCGAGCACAGCCCAGCTGCCAAACTGGTCACGGCTGGCTCAGTTCACCCCGCAGGCCTCCCTTCTGGCCCTTCTCCTTGGGCAGCACTGCCCGTGGGACTGTCCATTTCTTCCTGGGCACAGCCTTGCCACCCCCACAAGTGCTCATCTTGGCTTCCGTCCCAACAGTGGGATCAGTTCAGCGACTGGAGAGGGCCTTGGTTGTCCAGGCAGGTCAGCAGTCCTTGTCCCACAGGGAATAAATGTCGGTCTATTTGGCAGTGGGGGGAAGGGTGCTGTCCCCCAGGCTTTTCCCCAGTGCTCATTGGGTGCCAGGAGTGGCCCCTTTGGCCTCACCTAGGAAAGCAGCATAACATGAGTGTTTTGGTATGAAATAAGATGTTCCAGCTTGTTAGGGGCCATTTTACACAAGTAACATTCATCCCACGCTTGCTTCTTTGTCTTTTGTAACAAAAGGTACCATTGTCACATGAAGTAGACAGTGAAGATGATGAAAATATTTCAGAGCGAGATGGCTTTCTGGGCTCCTCATCTCTTATACCTCAAACTACACAACAAAAAGGTAAAGAAAAAACTCAGATTCTGATCAGCGTATTGGAGACCATGGCACCTGCATACTGTGCTTGTAGGATCTTATCTAGGAATATACTTGAGATTTATTTTTGCTGGCTATTAAGTTGCCTTTGACACAGAAAGCTCTGGCTCCTGGGCTGTGAGAGGACAGATGGGGCAGGCGTTCCTGACCAGATTGTAACTTCTGTCACCTGCTCCCTGGTGCACAGGTGAGGTCACCTGGGCGGCCCCCAGCCCCCCTTGCTACCTCCACGCCTTCTCCCCTACCCCGGACTGGCAGTGAAGGTTTGCTGAATGTGTCAGCGCACGGATGTGTTTCAAACACGATTCCAGAACTGCACGCCAGCTGTCTTTATACCGTATTTGTCATGTTGCCTAAGGTTCCTAAGGAGGGTATGTTTGGAGGTGAAGAGGGCGGTGGTATATAGCAGGCCACTGGCGACTGCTGCATCAGGACCCTCACAGCCACCTGTGCCCGGACACTCTCATGGAAAGTTTCCAAGGTGCCCGAGGGGAAATTTCGAGGGCAGGTTGGGCAGCTGAGCACCATCCTGTGTCAAAATAAAAAGCGCTGGAGGTGTAGCTTAGTGAGTAGGCCTGGGTTCCACGTCTGATACCAGGTGGGGAAATGTCCAGTGAGGAAATGCACAGTGCTAAACACATGTAATTATGGCCCTTAGAATAATCACTTTATCTAATTTTTTGGCATTGGAAATTAAACTCAGAACCTCGTGCTTGCAAAGCAGCTGCTGGAACCACTGAGCTAAACCTCTAAGCCCGAGAGGACAGTCACTTTAAACACTTTATAGTAAATGCATATTTATACAATGTACAGCAATTTCTTCCCTCACCAAGCCCCTGGATATCTTCCCGTGTGTGTCCAGTGGCTCTTTGCAGCCTTTCTAACATCTGTGTCCTGTGGCCTGTTTCACACACCACCCATTATCCAGTCTGGAGACAGAACCCACAGCGTGATTTAGGCAGAGTGAGGGGGGATCAGTTTGACGGGACTGTCTGCTGAGGGCGGAGAGCTCTCCCGGAGGCCCCGAGCTGTGCAGCCAGCAGCCGGCCCCAGGCTGCGGGATTAGAGGTAACTGAGATGAGAATCTCTGGGTGCAGGTGCACCTGGCTGCCCGCCCCACCGGTCCAAATGGAGGAAGGAAAGCTGCAGGGAGGGGAATCAGGAAGAGCCCTCCCCAGGGTCTCTGGCGCCCTCTGCTGGCAGAGTTCAGTGTGGCGCCAGCTGCAGGGGGAAAATGCAAGGGGGGCTGAGACTGCCGGACACTCAGAAACCTTATTTTGGCCAGCAATCAGTTTTCTAGTAATGAACCTTTCAAGTATTGGTAATTCTAAAGAACTAGGAAGTAGACTTGGACCCTCCTATTTATCTTTAACCATTTTTGCTGGTGTTTTGAATTCTGTGGGGCTTAAATTTTTTTGCAAATTTATAATTTCTTTTATTCTTTTTTTGCCCTTTCCTTTTTTTTTGAAGCGGGGTCCCGCTCTGTCTGTAGTTCAGTCTGTCCTTGAACTCACAATCTAGTTCTTATTCGTTTTCAGTTATTTATACTCTCACCTGCTCTGGTGGTGAGGCACCTGTAGGCTTCATCTCCAGTCAGTCGCCTTGGGTCGGGAGTTTCCCTCAATCAACCGCTCTTTTTTATGGCCAAGCAGTGGCAGGCATGGAGGGCGGGGAGGAGTCGGCCTCGGCCCCTGTGGGCAACATGGGAGGAAGGTGTGGGGGGCCAGAGAGGCGGGCACGGTGGCACGGAGGAGGGGGGCGGCATGGGAGAAAGCTCCGTAGACGGCGGACGGGAGGTGTTCTTATGACTGAATGCTCCTGACTTGCCAGATTTCTTACCTACTTTTAAAAAGGATTTCTTTTTTTTTTTTTTTTTAATCAGATGATAAACACTCTGTTCTGAATTTAAAGGTAAGCTAATATGGGGGGGGGCAAAACACCCCATATTCTCAATAAATTGAATTTGTTATAATTTTGAACCACTTTTGTGATCTGTAGCCAGAAAAAGCCTTTCCATAAAAGTTCTTTCCTAAACCTAAAATAAACTGAGAGCCACAAGAACAAAAGTGCCGCAGAAACTTGCGCTCGTGCCCTACAGTCTGCGGCCGAGCTTGGAACCCGCCCTCATGTGCGATCACACTGCTGTTTCTTCCCCAGGGTGAGAGGAAGCCGGTCTGTGAGAAGCCACCTCCCTCCCCAGGTATCTGCCTTTCAGTTCCTTATGTGTGAAAAGCTTATCGCTTTAGAGAATGCACAGCGTTGCCTCGCTGGAATTAAAGTTCCGGATTTCCTTTTGCTAGAAAGTATGTTGCATCATTGACTCCCAGCCATAGGTCAGAAGGGCGTGGCCAGGGCAAAGGGGCGTGTCTGGGACCAAGGGGCGTGATGGGCAGGTAATAAGCCAGGGGCGGAGCCAGGGAGCTAAAACCAGGGCCCGCGCCTAGTGACCTGCCTCTTTTTTTTTTTTTTTGAGACAGGGTCTCGCTTTGTGGTTCAGGCTGGCCCTGAGCTCAGCCTCAAACTCACATCACAATCCTCCTGCCTCTGCCTCCCGAGTGCTGGGATTACAGGCGTGAGCCACCACGCCCGGCACTGTGGTATGTGGTACTGGTTGCTGCTGGGTGTGGGGTCTCCACACCCAGTATTTTTTTATGTGGTCACCGGGGAATCGAACCCTGGTCCTTGTGCTTGCAAGACAGGCGCCGGAACCACTGAGCTAACTCCCCGGCCCTTTTTTAGGTTTTTTGAGACAGGGTCTCACTTTGTGGTTCAGGCTGGCCCTGAACTCAGCCTTCAACTCACATCACAGCAATCCTCCTGCCTCTGCCTCCCAAGTGCTAGGATTACAGGCGTGAGCCCCTACGCCCGGCACTGTGGAATGTGATACTGGTTGCTGCTGGGCGTGAGTCTCCACGCCGAGTATTGTATGTGGTTACCGGGGCATCGGCCGGAACCACTGAGCTAACTCCCCAACCCCGTGACCTGCCTCTCTTAAATCACATTCAGCTAATCCATCCGTGCATCTGGCACCCACAAAATCCAGTCACTTCCCCCAGCCCCACCTCTGCTTGGTTGAGTCTTCAAGGGAAGCTCTGACAGGTCGACATCACTGTTCTAAGGACTGCGCATGCGTGTCGGGGCCAGGGTGGTCCCCTTGCCCTGCCCAGCTACAGAAGTGCAGTCTCTGCCTCTCCCTCTGCTGGGAGCCTGTCCTGCCAGGGGTCCGCGGGGGTTCTTGCTCCCTCTGATGTGAGCACCTCCTGCCTTTGGGACACTCTGTCACCTCTAAAGATTCTTGATCTTTCTTCCTGAAATCCTTCTTCGCTGTCCTGGCTGGTGGCTCCCCAGTCTGTCCTGATGGGGCTGCCTTCCCTGCTCTGGGCCATTTCCTGACTTCCCTTCTCCTGGAGCCTCAGACCCCCTCTGTGTCCCTTATCTGGGTCACTGTTTTCACAGAATTACAGTAGATGTAGGGTAATAACCTCAATTGACATCGTGATTTTAACATCTGGCAGTAAACTTTCCGCTGAGCTGAGCAGAAGAAGTTGATTTTTAAATAGAGAAGGAAAGGGAGAAGGAAGATAAACGAAGGACAAAAGAGGATTGGAGCTGGGTGAGACGGCTCACACCTGAAATCCCAGCATGCTGAGTGGTTAAGGCAGGAGGACTGTAAATTGCCCAGGCTGGGCAATATAAAATAAATATTAAAATAAGAAAAGCCTGGGGATTAGCAGGCATGGCGGTATATACCTGTGATTCTAGCAGTCAGGAGGCTGAAGCAGGAGGATTGCTGTGAGTTTGAGGCCAAGTCCCTAGGCTAGCTAATGAATCAGCCTGAACTACATAGTGAAACCTAGTCTCAACAAAACAAAGCAAAACCCCCAAATGGAGATGTAGCTCAGTATGAAAAGCCTCTGTTCTACTGCCAGTATCCCACCCCCAGTAACCCCTTTGATCATGTCAATTTTTTTCCTTATAAATTGAGCTTAGAGAGACAGGACTAGAAAATTAGCTGGCAGGTTAATATCAGGTTACTTATTTGTTTGCTTGTTTTAAGGATTAAAGCAGAGGAAAGTTCTGTTTCCTGGTTAATTGAAACTGGCCTGTTGGGGAAATTTGGTTATCTCTCGCTCTCCTGATAACAGCTTAGTTGATAGCAGCCCAGTGACTTGGGACTCTAGTGTGAGTGACAGACTGATTTTTAGTCTGATCTCTTAATGCCAAACAATATACGTCCTGTAGTTTGGTTTCAGGAACTCACCCTTGATTGACTTCCAAGACTGCTGGATTTCAGCCTCAGAACCCTGCTGCCTCTGTCCCTTCTCCTCCACCCCACTCCGGGCTGCTCCTTAGCCCCCTTTGGCCTGGTCTTGTTCTGCTCCACTGTCTGCTCCGCTGGCCTCAGCTCTGTGAGAGTGGAGCCTCTTCCTTCTCACCCTTCAGCCTTTCTGGCTCCTGGTGGCCTGCAGGGTGGAGACTCCTCTCTGCATTCCCAAACCCCAGGGCCTCCTGATAGAGAACTTCCAAGTGATACAGAGGAACCGTGACAACTCCCAACCTGCTATATGTCAGCTACTCTGAATTCATTTCCTCAAAATCAAAGAGGTTAAGGGTAGGAAATATTTATTGAGAGAGAGAGAGAGAGAGAGATCGAGCTCCTGAGCTGCAGGAGGGGACCCGAGTGGGTTACCTCTGAGCCCACTTCTCAAAGAAAGTTTTATAGAGCAAAATCATGAAGTGGGTACAACATGGGGCAAAATTATAATCAAACAATAAGATTCCAAGTATAGTCATTTAGGTAGAATTGATCCAGTGGGGAAGCAGGTCATGAAGCAAGTGTTCATGGAAAGAACAAAGACCTATTTTGGAAGAGATGAGTTAAGTCCTGGAGACCCAGGGGTGACTGACGCCCATCTAGAGTATGGATCATAGTATATCAGTATCTCATAGTATATCAGTATATCATAGTATATCAGTATATGATGTATCTCTCCAGGAGGTATGTAGGTCTAGTCCTTCCATCTTTATCTTGAGGCCTGGCTTTCCACCAGTCCCACAGTCATAAAGTGTCTTTATCTTCTGCATTGACTTCCTGAGGGCCCAACCCTGTCTGACTGCCTACAGTATTTCTACCTAACTTACCTGTCTGTATTCCTCCTCGATCCTGCCTCCTCCTGCTATCTTGTTACCACTCACCATGGCCTCCCCAGACCACAGGCCTCTTCCCACAGAGTCCTTCCCTTTCAGGAACCAAGGATGCAGCTCCAGGCCTGATAGGAAGTAGTTGCTCACAGGGGTTTGAGAACAATGTTTCATGTGCCTCTGATGTCAAATGGTACAATACACATCAATACTTTCAAGCTTTTTCCTTGTACTTTTTCAGATGTAACTGGTAGAATACGTCAGAGATGTCTAGAAATAACCAAAGAAAAGTTTGAGGAGTTAAAAGAAGAAAATTTGCACCTAAGCAATGCAAATCAAGCTCTTATGCTTGAACTAAATCTGATAAAACAAGCCATGAAAAAATTACAGTTAAAATTTAAAAGGATGGGAAAAGATAATGGAAGGCTGAAAGAAGATGAGAAAGCATCCTCTCAGGAAGGTAAGGGATAAGTGCCCAGTTCTTTTATCAGCGGCTAAACTGACTTCACTCACTTTGTTATTTATTTCAAAAGTTGCTCTTTCATGTTATATATTTATTGCTATTTACATGGATATTTATTTGTTTTGTTTTTTTGCTTTTTTTTTTGAGAGAGAGTCTCACTTTGTAACTCAGGCTGGCCCTGAACTCACTGTGTAACCCAGGTTGGCCTTGAACTCACAGCAATCCTCCTGGCTCTGCCTCCTGAGTGCTGGGCTTACAGGCATGAGCCACCATGCCCACCCAGCATTGTGGTATGTGGTACCAAGGAGTGAACTCGGGGCCTTGCGCTTGCCAGGCAGACACTGGAACCACTAAGCTAAATTTCTAGCCACTTTTTGCTTTTTTTATGGTTCTATTTTATCTCATAGATTTTTTCATTCATAAATTTGCCTACTTTTAGTTGAAGCTCTTTGGTTTTCTCTTGACTTCTGGGAAGTCTCTGTGTTAAGAGTTTTCGCCCTTTCTTAGTTTGGTGATAATTTAATTCAATCTCTAGAATGTTTTCCTTTTATGACATCCCCTGGGTGTCAAGTCCTTTTCTTATGGTTATATAAATATTCACTAATATTTTTATACTTTTTCATATTTATATAAGATAAATATTATGGCCACAAGTCAAGGGGGGTTTTGTTTTTAGAACCTGCATATTTCTTATCTTAGGCACATTTATATATGGATACTTTAATTGTGCTGTTACCTCGTAGGAACTATTTTCTATTATGTTTTCTAGTAGAGCAACGTTGTTATGTAAAAAGTTATGTTTTTAACAGATTTTCCATTTGTTCTATGTAAGACATAAATATATCATCTGAAACAGTGACGATTTCTTTCCAGCTTAGAATTATTTTGCATTATCATACCTGCAAAGACATCCATAAATTTCCAAAGCAATATTGACTGTTTGATGTTAAAAAAAACTTGGTTTTTTTGAAAACTTTTCATTCGTGTGTTTATACTGTAGATGCATAAAATTCACTATCTCCTGTACCAAAAGGTAAATAATTATCAACTTATGTAAAACCTTGATACATTGATGGAGTCTATTGTAGCACAATGTCACATTGGTTTTCCTCTCAGGAGTTGCTGTACCTGAATTACTTTCTCTAAGGAAACAAGCCCAAGAGCTGTTGGATGAAAATGATGGCTTGAAAATGATCGTCCATCGTCTGAATGTAGAACTGAGTCGCTACCAAACAAAATTCAGGCACTTGTCTGAGGAAGAGGTAGTGTTCCTACTAACGAAGATCCAGTTTTTTTCTTTTAGCCTTTATTGTTGAATTGGTTTCTGATTCCAGTGAATTCCTGTTTATAATAATTTAGTGTAAAATGTGTTTGGAGCACATTCTTTCTAAATACTCTCCCTCCTCCCTTCTCTTTCCCTTCATCAAGGCAGTGAGGGCCTTGGTAACACATTGGAACAGGATCGAAGGGTGCAGGAGCTGGGAGTGTGGCGTGCGGTGGAGCGCTAGGCTGTCGTACACGGGGCTCTGAGTTCCAGCCTCACACTACAAAACAATAAAGAAAAGCAGTGAAGCTAAATTGGAAATGCAGCCCTGGACTGGATCCCTGATTGGGAAAGGGCGTTAGTGGGAAAATAAATTGCAGATAGTCTGTATGTTTGAGTATGATATCATATCAGTTTTTATTTCCTCCCTTTTGTGATGATATAGTTGTTGGATATATGAATGTCTTTGTTTTTAGGAAATATACACTGAAGTATCTAAAAGAAAATGGTCATTACTCTTAAATCATTTCAGAAATGTTTCTTATACACACACATGCAGATAGGTGATATCTGTTGCAGTTTAAGAATATATAAGAAGGGGCTGGGGAGTTAGCTCAGTGGTTCCAGCACCTGTCTTGCAAGTGCAAGGGCCGGGATTCGATTCCCAGGTAACCACATACAGTATTGGGCGTGGAAACTCACGCCCAGCAGCAATCAGCACCACATACCACAGTGCCGGGTGTGGTGGCTCACGCCTATAATCCCAGCACTCAGGAGGCAGAGGCAGGAGGATTGCTGTGATGTAAGTTTGAGGCTGAGCTCAGGACCAGCCTGAACTACAAAGCGAGACCCTGTCTCAAAAAACCTTTTTTAAAAAAAAGCTAGGGCCGGAGATTTAGCTCAGTGGTTCCAGTGCCTGCCTGGCAAACCCAAAGTCCCAAGTTCAATCCCCAGTACCACATATCACAATGCTGGGCATAGTGGCTCACTCCTGTAGGCAGAGGTGGGAGGAAATGCCTTGAGTTCAAGGCTCTCCTGGGCTACATAGTAAGTTCAGGGCCAGCCTGAAGTACAAAGTCAGACCTTACCTGAAAAAAAAAAAATAGA
>PVIR01014157.1:0-40972 GCA_004026965.1 Petromus typicus | reverse complement strand
GGCCAAGAGTGACAGCTTTTGAACATGTTTGTTGGTATATCAAGTTCCTCCCCCAGGCAGGCTGTAGAAATTCTGGTCTTCCCTCTCTTTCTGCCTTGGAGCTAGTCATAAAAGAATTCTGAGCTACCTGTCTGATAATAGCTCATTCCCACTCCAGAAGGTACAGCCAGTGCTTGGGAGGGAGGGAGTCCGGGAGGAGACAGAGGAGCATGTGAACAGACAGGCCTGGCTGGGTCTCCCGCCCATCTATTAGCATTAGATCAGACCCTTTGTCCAATCACATCTTGACACGGTCACCTATGCTCCAATTACACCTATGAGATGACAGAGCTCCATCTCTGTGATGACCTAAAGGACAGGATTCTGGAGCTCCTAAATTGCCAGATATGCTGAGGCTCCTCCTCCCAGGCCTCATACTCAGCATCTCCTTCTCTACACAGTGCTGGGGATGGAACCCGCAGCTTCACCCCTGCTAGGCAACTCGTCTACCACCAAGCACACACCTGGCCTCGTAGTATTCTTTATAATAAGTGAATCAACATAAATGTTTCTCTAAGTTCTGTGAGTTGCTCAGGAGAAGTAACTGAACCAAAGAGGGAGCTGTGGACACCTGGATTGACAGCTGGTGGGTCAGAAGCGGAAGTAAATAGACCCAAGGCTTGTGACTATTACCTGAGTTTGGTGGTGGGGGTGGGACAGGGAGCAGCCTTGGGGACTAAACTCCCCTTGTGGAATCTCAGTGTCAGAACTGAGTTGTTTTAGAGGACATTCATCTGTACCTCTCCTGTAGAATTGATTGGCGACTTCGTGTGTAGGACCCCCTCATTCCACTTCTGATGTCAATAGAATATGTTGATTTTTGTTTTCCTTTTTTGAGACAGAAACTTGCTAAGTAGCCCGGGCCAGCCTCAGTCTCAACTGTGTAGCCCAGGCTGGGTTTAAATTTGTAATCCTTGTTCTGGCCTTTGGGTCATCACTAAATAAGATAAGGGTGGTTTGAAGACAGCCCTGCGCTACTAGGACAGTCCTTCTGATAACCAAGACAGCTGTCTGACTACTAACGGGCAAGTAGCATATGCCGTGTAGATATGTCAGACAGGGTGGAGCAGCCTGCGATTTCACCATGCTCCTCAGAAGGGTGCACAATTTAAGACAGGGATTATTTATTTCTGGAATTTTCCACTTATATCTTCAGACCACAATTGACTGCACAGTGAAGCTTTGGAAAACTGCAAGTCTCTTTTACCCAGATAGTAGTCATTGCCCTATAGGCTGCAAAGGAGTCTGGGAAGTAGCTGTACTGCAGCTGTAATGCATCTAACCAGAAGCAGAGCTTTTATGACTAAAGAGAAAGGAAAGGAGGCCACTGAGAGTCTCCCCCGGGCAGAGGCAGCAAGACACGATGGCCACCCAGGCAATGGTGGGCCAGTCAGCCCTGTGACCCCACACAGAGGCCTCCCCACTTCCTCAGTGAACCTTCTCAGCCTCTACTTGGCCTCCAGGGTCACCATAATTCCACAGCTTGCAGGCCCACCACATTCCCTGGTTTCGGCATCTCCCAAAGTTTACCACCTGTGACTCCCTCTTTATCCCTGGCCAAATGGCTCAGGCCTTCAGCCTCCTGAGTCTGTCCCATTTACTGAGAAAAGTAGTTGGCTGGGTATTTAGCTCAGTGGTTCCAGCATCTGCCTTGCAAACGCATGGTCCTGAGTTCGAGGTAAGCACGGGTAACCCCAAATGATAATGCAGGGTGTGGTGACTCACGCTCAGCAGCAATCGGTGCCACACACCATATTGCTAGGCACGGTGGCTCACGCCTGTAATCCCAACACTCAGGAAGCAGAAGCAGGAGGATTGCTGTGAGTTCGAGGCCTGCCTGGGCTACATAGTGAGTTTAGGGCCGGCCTGAACTACAAAACGAGACCCTGTCTCAAAAATAAATAAATAAGTAAATAAATAAATAAAAGTAGCTGTCATTTCTGCTTCTTTCTCTCAATCATTCCATGTGGGGATGGAGCCACATGATTCAACTTTATCAAACATGGATTTTTCAAATTGACGTATAATTCACGTATCATAAAATTCATCCTTGTAGCTATGTGTGGTATAATCCCAGCTACTGGGGAGGCTGAGACAGAAGGGTTACAAATCTGAGGCCAGCCTGGACTACTTAGTGTGACTCTATCCCAAAGAGGGGAGTCTGGGGACCTGGCTCAGTGGCAGAACATGTGTGAGTGCCTAGGTTCACTCCTCAGGACAACAGAAGAACAAAACAGAAAAAGAACATACCCACCCTTGAAAAGCAGACAGTTTGGTGGTTTATAGTGCAGGTAGATTTGTCAAGCTGGAATTTTTTTGTACCAGGGATCAAACTCAGGACTTTGCCCTTGCCAGGTAGACTTGGCACCACTGAGCTACATCCTTGGCCGTGAAACTGGGTTTTGAATCTCAGTAACTTCTTCCAAAAGGGAAGCTATCCCCCACTTCAGAGCACTGTAGTCCTCATGTAGTTAAGAGAGGTGCGTTCGGATGCCGGGGTGCCACTTTTGCACTGTGTCCCCTTACAGTCACTTAGTGTCCTGTCTTCGTGGGCATTCCTGAGTCTTCTCCGTGCCAGGTGCTGTGATGGGCTCCAGTGGTACAGGGGTGAATATGCCAGGCATGAGCTTTGCAGGCACCACGTTGGAAGCGTGTCTGGGAGGGGGAAGAGCCTAGGCTAAGCCCTAAAGGAAAAGAGGATGCAGAGGTCTGGAGTGAGTTGGAGGAAGGTAGAGGTAGGCTGTGCCGCCAGTGTAGCTCTGCGGCTTCTTCTGGTGGGGATCCTGGGACTCAGAACGCCACAAGGTGAGTTTCACACATATTTCTGTTTTCCTTTCCTTTGGGGCTCCTATCTCATGGAGTGTTCCCAAGGGCCAGGTTTTATTAGTCTTTGGAAACACTGAGGCCCTGGGATGTATGTCTGTGCTCCTTCTCCACGGTGCACCAGTCTGCCCAACCTTCCAGGGTTATTTTCCCTGGCTTAATGGATGTTTAATGGTACCCTGGCACTGTCTTTAATATCTACGTCTCTTTAATTATGTGGGTGGGTGGCACCCATGGGACTGGGCCCCGGATCTGCCTGGCTGGCTAAGTGGGTGCTGAACTCCAGCTCCCCTCCCTCCTGTAAACAGCAAGGGCACGGTGAGGGGGAGGGAGGCAGGCCAGGGACCCTACAGACCCCAGGACTGGATTTCCCCCTACTGCTTTCTGACCTTCACTTTTTTTTTTTTTAAAATACAATCAAGTTGTTTTGCTCAAGTTAATCTCGAAATCTTGTCTCAGTTGCTCCTTCTGTCTCAGCCTCCCTCCTGGGGAGATGGGACTATACACTATAATGTTCAACAATGAGCTTTATTTTCTTTATCTCTGAAATACAAATTCACTTGTTTAAAAATGTTAATTGGGGCCAGGCATGGTGGCTCCCATGGTGGCTCACACCTCTAATCCCACCACTGAGGGGGCAGAGGCAGGAGGATTGCTGTGAGTTTGAGGCCTGCCTGGCCTACATAGTGAGTTCAGGACCAACCTGAACTACAAAGCGAGACCCTGTCTCAAAAAACTAACCTCCCCCCAAGTGTTAATTTAGCTTCCTAGCTGTGTAGCCTCACCTTAAGCACGTGACTTCAACTCTCTGTGCATCAGGTTCTTTATTGTAAAGTGAGGCTAATAAACAATACCACCCACATTATTTCAGGGTGGAAGAGATGAACGGATTAATCCAGGTGCAGAGCTCAGAACAGAGCTTGGCGCAAGTTAGTGTAAGGCACGTGCTGGCGCTGTCACAGCTCTGGTGGGCTTGGTATGGTGCTGTGGGGAAACTATGGTAACAGAGCTTCTCCCTGACAGAGTAGGTAAAGCAAGCAGTGAAGATGCAGGGCCATCCAGAGTGGACCGAGGCTGCCTGGGGGCAGGACCCAATGGGCTTCAGGAGGAAAAGATCTTTTGAGGAAAGGGGAAGCTGGAGACCGGTAAGGTGAGATGGAGCTGGTCTTAGGGACAGGGAGGGCTGACAGAACATCCAGACTGAGGGACACATGAAAGCAAAGTTGGAGGGGGAGAGCGAGGAGAAGGCGGGGCAAGAAGTATGAGGTCAGGGTGGTGAGCAGAGTCTTGACGGTCTTGGTGGGTGGTTACAGCTAGATTCAAAGTGCAGGGAGAAGCCTCCAGGGTTTGCAGCAGGGATGTCATGTGACAGTATTGTCTTCTTTCTTCTCCCCCTCCTCTTTATCCTTTCTCTCTCTCTTTCTTTCTTTCTTGTTGTTGTAGTAGTATTGGGGACTGAACTCAGGGCCTTTGCACTGAGCTACATACATCCCTACTCTAATTTTTGGAGACAAGATCTTGCTAGGTTTCTAAATTCCCCAGGCAATGCTCAAACTTGTTATCCTCCTGCCTCAGCCTTCCACAGTGCTGGAATTACAGGCATCTACCACCATGCCTGGCTTGGTTAATGTTTGGAGCAGTATAGGAGATGCATCTAAACAGATAGCCCGAAGAAAGCAGGCCCAGGGCCAGGCAGGGGGCTGGGCTACACACAGACATGGGGCACCTGGCAGGCGCTGGGTGAAGGGCTTGGACACTACTCTTCCTGCCTCTGGCTTCCCCCTGCTTCCTCCTACTGGCACAGCTCAACTGTCAAGCCTCTAGACAGCTATCTGCTCTGGTCCAACTCTGGCTGCAGCTGTACCACTCCTAGATGGTGATGGGAGGCTGGCTTCCCCTTGGGTGGGAAGGAGAGAGTCCCTGCAGCCACGGGACCAGAAGGCCAGGTGATAGAAGTCCCGGAGGCTAGTTTTTGCTTTTAGACTTTGAGCCTGGGGCCCTGCAGTATCTGATTAGCCACAGGCAGGGAGGAAAAGTCTCACTGTGATTCAGCCCTGGCAGCCTAGGCCCCTGCTGGACTACTCATCTGTGCCTGAGATCCTCCTGTTTTTGGCTTCTGGGGTCAGATCAGGACTGGCTAAAGACTCAAAACTGGGAGAATCGGGACTTGGAGTCACTATTACCCAAGGCAGATGAGGAAGTTGAGCCCCAAGGGAGGGGAGGGGATTGCACAGCCTGAAGTAGGAAGCTGACTATGTTGTCCTTTTCTCTGTTGTTTTCTTCTCCATCTCCTCAATCTCTGTGCTAGACAGCGGTGAGCATTTAAGCCTCTCAAAAACTGCCAGAAAAGGCCAGGGAGTTAGCTCAGTGGCACTGTGCCTATCTTGCAAGCACAAAGTTCAATTCCTGGTATATATGTACATATGTATGTATATATATAAAATATGCCAGAAAGACCTAATATATATGAGTATCTAAACATCATGTTATTCCAATTCCATTGATATGTACAATTTTTAAGTCATTTAAAAAATAAGTTTAATGGGGCCGGGGAGTTAGCTCAGTGGTTCCGGCGCCTGTCTTGCAAGCGCAAGGGCCCGGGTTCAATTCCCCAGTAACCACATAACAATACTGGGTGTGGAGACCCACACCCAGCAGCAAGCAGTACCACATACCACAGTGCCGGGCGTGGTGGCTCACGCCTGTAATCCCAGCACTCGGGAGGCAGAGGCAGGAGGATTGTGACGTGAGTTGGAGGCTGAGCTCAGGGCCAGCCTGAACCACAAAGCGAGACTCTGTCTCAAAAAACCTAAAAAAAAATAAGTTTAAGGCTGGGGATAGACCTTCTTGGCAAGAACAAAGTCATAAATTCAATCCCTGGTACCAAACACACACACACACACACACACACACACACACACACACGTTTAATGAGAAAAACTCCTGCCTTAGCCTGGTGTACACACCTATAATCTAGGCACTCTAGGAGGCTGAGGCAGGAGGATAAAAAGTTTAAATTCAGGCTGAACAATTTAGTCACTTGGTAAGACTGTCTCAAAATTAAAAAAAAAAACTTAAAAATGAGCTTGGGAGGTAGTTTTGTGCAAGGCCCCGAGTTCAATCTCAAGTGTCAAAGCAGGGTTGGGGATTTAGCTCAGTGGTTCCAGCATCTGCCTGGCAAGCACAAGGTCCCAAGTTTGATCCTCAGTACCACATATCACATTGCCAGATGTGGTGGCTCATGCCTGTAATGCCAGCACTAAGGAGGTAGGGGATTGCTGTGAGTTTGACGCCAGCCTGGGCTACATACTGAGCTCAGGGCCAGCCTGAACTACAAAGTGAGATCTTGTCTCAAAAAAAAAAAAAAAAAAAAAAAGTAAAAAATAGATTGAAAAAATGCATGAGAAAGTCACTATACAGTGTATATTAATGTAGTAATAGCAAATCATGAAACTATGTACAACTGTTATCAATAGAAGATTCAGTGTTGATGGGAAAGCTGTGGCATCATAAATCACTGTGCAGCTGTTAAAAAGGTCAAGTCTAATGGTTCCAGACAGACATGAAACCGACTTGGGTTAGGGGCTGGGGTGTAGTTTGGTGATACAGTGCATGCTCAGCATGCATGAGGCCTTGCACTCTATCCCTAGCCCCAGAAAGGGAAAAAAGAGAAAGAGATTACAAAACATATTGCGAAGCAAAGGAGGTTCATGGTCTTGTCCATTATTGCAACCACTTGTTACAGGTTCACTGTTGTTATCAGGAAGGACTCAAGAAAACGTTACCCATGGTTCCCTCTGGCCAGGGCAGGGTAGGAGTGATAGGTAGAATACTTGAGTTTTTCTCCATATCTTTGTGTCTTTTTTTTTTTTTTAATGACTTAGCCCTGATCATCTAATAGCACAGGGCCTTAGCATATGAGGCAAGTGTTCTCCCCTAAGCTACATCTCCAGAGGCCCACCTTTACATTTAAAAAAATTATTATTATTATTATTATTATTATTTTGAGACAAGGTCTCACTTTTGTAGTTCAGGATGGCCCTAAGCTCACTATGTAGCCCAAGCAAACCTTGAACTCACAGTAATCCTCCTGCCTCTGCCTCCCAAGTGCTGGGATTATAAGCGTGAGCCACCACACCCAGATTTTTTTAGTTTTTTGAGATGGGGGTGCTCCTCACTATATACTTTAGGAAACCAACTCTCTCTCTCTCTTTTTTATTTTTGGCAGTACTAGGGATCAAACTCGGGCCTTTCTGCTTCCAAGGTAAGTGTGGTACCACTTGAGCTAAGTCCCTGGCCTTCTCCTTGTAGTTTAGACTAGCCTTGAATCACTAGGTATCCTAGGCTGGTCTCAAACTTGCAGTGATCTTCCTGCTTCAGCCTGCCGAGTGCTGGGATTACAGGTGTGCACTGCCACACCTGGCTCCATATCAAACTTCTGAGCTCAAGTGACCCTCCTTCTTCAGCCTCTGGAATCCTGGTACTGCAGGTGTGCACCACTTGCCCAGATTCTTGACATTGTTGGTTATGTGCACATATCTCAGTGTTTAAAGGAAAAATCTAGCCAAAGGGAAGTACTGCTGCCAGCGTCAGCTGAGCACCCCTCAATACCTAACCGAAGCAGGGGATCTGAGGAGCTCAGTGTCCACTGTCCAGGGCGCCCCGGCCTTCCCTTCCTCCCCAGGTGCCCTCTGCTTCACCCAGCCTGTCAGAGAACCGGAGGGCTGTGCAGCCAGGCTTGTCTGCAACAAAGGAAGTGAGAGCAATTCTCTCACGGCCCCTGCCTTGAAGGAGGCCCAATCAAAGGTGTGACTCCAGATACTGAGCAAAGCCAGGGCCTGCCTCTGCCCCGGAGTAAACCTCAGTCACCATGCCTGGCTGGTCCTGGAGGTTGAAGGTCCCTGGAGGACCTGGCAGGGGACAGAGCAGGGCTTCTGCGGGCTTCCTAGGCTGGAGTCTTTGGAGGATATGGCTCTGAGTAAGATTCACAGAGGGTCAAATCTAGATGGTCCCTGGATACTATTAATACCAAGGATGGTGACCACATCAGGGACACTTTAGGGAATGTCGTGCTGGGTTCTACCTCTATCCTGGACACTCCAGGATTATCCCTATGTGCAAAGGCTAAACAGTGAGCGGCTAGACGTGCTTTCCTGCTAACAATCCTTCCTGCCTGATTTCGGGTCCCTGGTCAAGCGCCTTCACTCCGTGCTCCCTGCTCTTTGCACTCTGACCCTACAGCTTTCTTTGTGCTATAACCTAAAAGCTGTGTGGCCTTGGTCAAATTGCTCAACCCTTCTGGGCCTGTTTCTTCTGTAAAACAGATAATCTTTATTTCACAGACTATCCCAGAGTGAATAAATTACTAAGTGTAGAGTACAGTACTTACAACTGCTTGTGGCTCATGGAAAGCCTGTGTTTGCCATGGCTGCTACTATTATTACCCCACATTTCATCAACTCTAAGATGTCATCAGTTGTAAAAGATGTCAGAAAGGGAAAAAAAAATGCTGCCAGTTAACCATGTCCCAAGGCTCTTCCATGACTAGAATTTTTATATTTCCCAAAAGAGCTCTGTTTGACTTAAATGGAGATTCCTATCATATATAATTCTGATGTGCACATAAAAAGGATAATAGAAGCAAAATAAATCGGTTACCTTATTCAGAAAACTCCTTCACACGTTAGCAGCTGACTCCTGCAAGTCACTTCTATGCACTTCCTAACCGCCTCCTCCCCCCGGGCCAGCAGAGGTTACAAAGAGCAGTTCTCCTGACAGTCCCCTACCTAGCCACAGACGCGGGAGGGTTGTGTGCCGCTCACACCCCTTCTCCAGGGTTCCACGCCCACAGTTTTGTTGTGGTGTTTGTTTTGAGAGGGTCTTGCAATGTTGTCCAGGCTGGCCTTGAACAATCTGTGTAGCCCAGGCTGGGCTCAGACATGCCATCCTGCCTCAGCCTCGAAGGGCTAATGACAAGTATTTGACACCACAACCGGCTTGCTGATACTTGTACTTTTGAATCCCGGACATGTGCTGCCAATGACAGCTAAGTCTGGATGGCAGCCAGCAAGCAACTGTGCCATGTAACCTGAGTGCAGAGATGTTACATGTGACAAGCACTGTCTCAGGACAGGGAAAGCCCAAGGAATTTCTGCTTGCCTCAGAGCAGTGTATATTTTGTTCCCGATGCCTGGAACTCCCTTCTTCTCTCCTTACTTTGCCTAGTTAACCTGGTGACCCTTGATCTTGTGTCTCCTCTGCCTTCCCAAACTGTCCCACCAAGGTCATGTCCACATCCCGCTAGAGCACTTAGTAAAGTGTAACCTTACATTTTGAGTGCGTGATTTTTAGCTCGCTGGCTCCCCAGCGGCCTAATCACCCCATGATCGGGGAGTACGTGACTTTTCCTATGCCCCACCATCCACCAGTGTCCAGCGCAAAGAGGGTGAGCCAGAGAATGCACTGAGGCACACTGGGCAGTGGGGACTGGCCGTTCGTCCTGGCATCGCATAGGTTTTCCAACCTCCTTATGTTCCAGATGGGAAACTGAGGCCTGGCCTGGCTGAAGATACCTACTCATAGCCCGGAGTATAGTGTATCAGGTGGAGAGGATGAGGTCGGAGGAGAGGGTCCTCTGGAGCAGGCTTTCTGGGGGAGACAGCTTCAGAATGAGGCTGTGTGCGTGAGGGTGTCTGAGTAAAGCTGAGAGACATCAAGGCATGGGGAAGGAACTTGGCACCCCGGCTCCTGGATGCAGGACCTGGAGCCCCTTCCTGGCCCTGGAGGTCCATGCTGACACTGCCTCTCTGGTTTCAGGTTGGGAAATTGAGGCCCAGCTGTGAAGGGCGCCCAGGAGCCAAGCACCCTGTGTTCCCTACACCCGCGGGCCGGTCCTGCGTGAGATGCTGGGAGGATGGGCTTAGGCAGCACCCAGGGGATGCCTGGCGGCCAAACCCGGAAGGAGGAAGCTGCACAGGGTGTCTGCCGCTCTGCTGGGATCCCCCGCGGGGACTTCCTCTTCCTCTCAGGGCAGGTGTAGCTGCCAAAGCGGGACGAAACGCTGACCCCGACATGGAGGGGGGCCAGGGGCCCAGACTTAGAGACTTCCTGAGCGGGAGCCTGGCCACCTGGGTGAGGAGCAGGAGGGAGAAGTGAGCCAGAGGCAGGTCCTGGGCTGGGAGGAGGGGAGATGGGCCCGCCGTTGGGTGGAGTCCAGGGGAGGTGAGGGAGTCCAGCGGATGCAGAACCTGTGGCCAGAGGCCTTCACTCCATGGGGGGGTGTGTGGCTCATAGGGCAGGCAAGGGGCCCAGGTTCTGTTTTGCTGTCCAGCGGATTCATGCTATTCCCTGCAGGTGCTGGGACTGGCTGAGCTGGTGGGGGAGGCGGAGGAGCCTTTGGGGATGGAGGAGGAAGAGGAAGAGGGGCCTCTTGGTCCGGAGAAGAGGTTCCTGCGGCTCAGCGATGGGGCCTTGCTCCTCCGGGTGCTGGGTATCATGTAAGGGACAGGGGAGAGCCAGCCCCCACCAGGGCTGGTGGGAGGAGCCTGAGAGTGAGGGAGGTGGGTTCTCAAGCACTCTCCCATCCGTGCCCTGTTTCCATAGTGCCCCCAGTTCCCGAGGGGGGCCTCGGATGGCTAAAAGCCATGATGGACCTGAGGCCTGTAGGGTGTGGAACCTGAGCCAGCTGTGGACTCGACTCAGGGATTTCTACCAGGTGGGGGCTCGGGAGAAGGTGGGGTGGGAGCAGGGGCTCCCTGCAGAAGGTCACCTCATATCCCTGGCCCCTAATGCAGGAGGAGCTGCAGCTGCTGATCTTGTTGCCACCCCCAGACCTCCAGACGCTGGTGTCTGACCCCCTTTCAGGTACTCTCCCCCACCTATCCCCTTCCCTCTACCTCACCTTCACTCCTAACACCCCTGTAAACCCTCTGGCCTATGCCCGCAGAGGAGGCGGTGGAGGGGCTACAGGGCCTGCTTCGGCTGCTGCTCGGGGCATCGGTGCAGGTGAGGAGTGGAGAGGGGAGGGCTGAGCTGTGGCACAGAGGAAGGGAGCTCTGCCTCAGTCGCCCCCGCTCCTGTCTCCCTGTCTCCACGCAGTGTGAGCACCGGGAACTCTTCATCCGCCACATCCAGGGTCTGAGCCTTGAGGTCCAGAGCGAGCTGGCTGCTGCTATCCAGGAGGTATAGGACTCGAGGACAGCCCAGGGCCAGCACTGTCCTCAGCCTTGCCACTCACCTCTCCACGACTGCTCCCACGTGCCCCTAGGTGACCCAGCCTGGAGCTGGTGTGGTGCTGACACTGGCTGGACCGGAGCCTGGGGAGCTGGCGCCTCTGGAGTTGGAGATGCTGTTCCGGACACTAATGGGGACTCTGTCGAGGCTGGCCAGGGAAAGGGACCTGGGGGCTCAGGTTAGGGTAGAGGGGTGCAGGACACTGTGGATCCTGATTCCTGATATGAGGAAAAGTGGAGAGTTTGGACCCAGGTGTGGGACTGGGGTCTGGTCTTAAACCACCAGCGTCATTACAATCAGCTTCATCTTGTGGTGGTTGGGGAGGATGTGGGCAGACCGGGGCTGGTTCCAACTACCCTTAACCCTCCACCTCCTACAGAGAATGGCTGACTTGCTGCTACAGCAAGAGCGGATTCCCTTGTCTTCTGAAGCTCCTGCCAGGACTCCGGCGGAGGGGCCTTCACACCATCTGGCGCTGCAGCTGGCCAATGCCAAGGCCCAGCTGCGGCGCCTGAGGCAGGAACTGTGAGTGTCAGTGGGCTGGGAAGGGGACCAGTGTGGACAGAGGGGACAGGGCATGGAGAGGAGGGGGCAGGCCTTGGAAGGGGTTGGGGTTGTAGGTTCTCGACACCCTCCCCTCCATGGCCCCATCTCTACAGTGAAGAAAAGGCTGAGCTGTTGCTGGATTCTCAGGCTGAGGTGCAGGGCCTGGAGGCGGAAATCCGAAAGCTCCGCCAGGAGGTGCGTTCCATACCCTCTACTCTGCCACTGTCTTCCCCCCAGTCCCACTGCCCCCGCTGGCCCCACTCCCTCCCACCCCTCATCAGCTCGGCATCTTCTGGCCCAGGCCCAGGCGCTGTTGGGACAGGCCAAGCGAGCAGAGCTGTACCGAGAGGAGGTAGAGACCCTGCGGCAGCGGGCGGGCCGCTTGTCCCGACTGCAGGAGGAGCTGGGACGCTGTCGTGAGCGGCTTCAGGCAGCAGAGGCCTGCAAGAGCCAGCTGGAGGTGAGGAGGGGGAGGCGGGAGCAAGGAAGGGCGGGCTGGGGAGGGCCACGGTTGGGCTTAGAGCTGAGAGGGTCTCCTTTGGGGAGAGGGGAGTGGTTGTGGCCACAGAAATGAGTGAGGTCCCAGGCCGAGGGGCGATGTTTGGGATGGACTCTCCAAAAGGAGGTGAGAAAGACAGTGAAGGAGGTAGGGAATGTCTTGGCTGCCTCGGTGAGGAGCTTGGGACCCTGCAGGCCCTGAAGGACAAGGGTGCTACCTCAAATCTCAGGCCAAGTTCTCCCTCATCTCCCACCAGGAGGAGCGTGCACTCTCTGGAGCCCTAGAGGCCTCGAAGGCGCTGCTGGAAGAGCAGCTGGAGACTGCCCGAGAGCGCTGTGCCCGACTGCATGAAGCCCAGCGTGAGAACTTGCTGCTACGCAAGCGGCTGGATGAGGCTCATGTGGTGAGGTCGCCCGAATGCCACCCTGAGATCTCCTAAGGTTCCCTAGGGATCCCTGTGACCAGCTAGCCTGGCCACAGTAGGGAGGGCTGGGTCAACTCTGCACCTCCACCCTCCAGGAGCTGGATTCTCTAAGGCATCAAGTGAACCAGCTCGAAGAAGAGAATGTGGAGCTGGAGCTGGAGCTCTGCCGGAGTCTGCAGCCACCCCCGGACTCCCCTGCAGAGGGTGTGTGGGGCCCTGTGGCGGAGGTGTGGAGGTGCCTGTTTCCCGCAGTTGTGGTAGGGAGGGCTTCAGTCCTCATCCCCAGGATGTGATGAGCCAGGGGGTGTGGGCAGATACTGACCTCTCCCATGCCTGCAGCACCCCTGCCCAGGGCAGCCCCCTCCCTGCAGGACGAAGTGAGGGAGGCAGAGGCAGGACAGCTGCGGACCCTGGAGCGGGAGAACCGGGAGCTTCGAGGCCTGCTTCAGGTGTTGCAGAAGCAAGGCCGTGGCCAGGTGAGTACCACCCACCATCGAGCTGGCCCCTCCCTGCCCTGGGCCCTGACAGTCTCTTGTGTGCCCTTAGCACCCCCTGCTGGAGGAGCAGAGCAAGGACTCCGTGCTTCTGGTACTGGATGGCACTCTGTCAACACCCTTGGTCTCTGACCACAACTCCCTGGGCTTGGTTTGTCAGGTGGGGGGTCAAGACCCCCGCCCAGCACCCCCTGCATCAGACTCATGCCTGGAGAGATCAGCGGAGAGTCCTCAGGTATCTGATTCACACCGAGAAGTCACAGAGAGGCCTTTGACCCCTCAAGAGTCATTCGTCGGTATGGAGACACGGGTGTCCTTTGAGAAGGCCAGCTCTGGATCTACTCTCCAGTCACCCACCTCTGCAGCCCCACATCAGGGTCCAAAGATCACAATTGAGGTGCAGCAGTTGCTGGAAGGAGAGACTGGGGAGATGCAGGCTCCCCAAGAGGAGTTGATGCCTGCAGCCCCGGGTCTGAGAAGAAAGGGCCCTGAGGACAAGCGAGAACTCAGCCTCGTGCTGCTGGAGAAGCAGGAGACTCTGGGCCAGGGACTGGACGAGTCTACCCGACAGACAGAGGCCCGAGGGCTTGAAGGGAAGCTGGAGAGGATGGTTGGAGAACCAGCCCCTCTACCACCTCCATTACAGCAGACCTCTGAAGGTGTTCCTAACGCCAGGGCCTGGGAAGGGCTGGTCTCAGGGGAAGCCCTGGGTAGCAGTGTCTCAGAGCAGGATGCCCTCCGGGAGGAGGTGGCACGGTTAAGGACAGAGACTGCAGCCCTGGAGGCTGAGCTGGAGGCCCAGGGCCGAAGGCTAGAGGCCCGAGGTGCAGAGGTGGCCCGTCTCTCTGAGGAACTGACCCATGCACGTAGTGCAGAGGCTGAGGCCCACCGGGAGGTGAAGGCCCAGGCCCAGGAGCAGACCCGGCTTCGGGAAGCTGTGGAGGCAGCTGGCCGGGAGCTGGAGGCTGCAGCACGGGAGCGAGAGGCACTAGCAGAGGCCCTGGCAGCAGCAGGCCGAGAGCGGAGGCAGTGGGAGCGTGAGGGACCCAGGCTGCGGGCCCGGGCCGAGGCTGCTGAGGAGCGGGTACAAGAACTGGAGAGCCAGGGCCAGGACCACCTGGAGGAGGCTGAGCGGGAGCACCGGGAGAAGCAGGCTCTCAGTGAGGTAGGTCGGGGCTCTTGCCATAAGGGTGGGTAGCAAATGGGGGTTCCAGGGCAATTGATGAGGTTTGGGGTTATGGATTCTATTAGTAGCCACTGAATGCCCGCCATGAAGCTAGGCTGTCCACCCTGCAGTTCTAGGATTCAGCTGATGGCCATGCCTGGTGATCACGTGGAACCTGGAGGGGTCAGATTACCTGGGTGGTACAGTGGTGGCACTCTGGCTATAGCAGTTTACTCACCTCTGTGCCAGTACCTCCTTCTGTAAAATGGGGATGCTTTTCCCAGCTGCCTTTGGGGCAGTCATGATGCAAAGGGGCTGGCTCCTGATGGGCCAGGGCACATTATAAGTGACCAAGAAATGGTCATTCAGGGAGAAATGCTACGAGAGCCTGGGGGGGTTGCTGCTGGGGGAGGGCAGGAGGCTTCAAGGAGGGATGACCAAGTTTTCACTTGGTAGGAAGGGACGAAGCCTTCCAGGGACCCAGGAGAGTGAGGCAAGGGGCTAATTCCATTCTCAGGTAAGGAAAGCTACCTGAGGCTGTGGGCAGACCTCCCGAAGGCCTGGAGGGTTACCTCGGTGGGCCAGGTCATCAGGAGGCCCTGGCGGTGCTGCAGGTAGCAGGTGAGGCTAGCAGGGGTAGGGACAGTGATAGAGGGGAGAGAAGGCCTAGACACACTTATATTCATCCATCATGGCTATGTTTTTTTTTTTTTTTTTTTTTTGAGACAGCATCTCATTTTGTAGTTCAGGCTGGCCTTGAACTCACTATGTAGCCCAGGTTGGTCTTGAAATTGTAGAAATCCTCCTGCCTCTGCCTTCTGACTGTTGGGGTTATAGGCATGAGCTATCATGCCTGGCATTGCGGTATATGATACCAGGGATTGAACTCCGGACCTTGCGCTTGCCAGGCAAACACCGGAACCACTGAGCTAAATCACCAGCCCTCCTGGCTGTGTTTTACAGGCCCTGTACCAGGCTTAGGGTGCATGGCGGTGACCAGGCAGCCAGCACTTTGAACTCAGAACATGGCTCATCTGAAGGCCTCCTGGCGGGCAGTAGAGTTGGGCATGAGCTGGAGGGGTGTGAGGTAGGGCTCTGAGAGATGAGACTGAGAATGGATTAAGTAGGTTCCTGCTTTCTTCCAAGCTGAGGAAGGAGTTGGGACTTGGTAATAATGAGTCCATCTTAGAGATGCCTCAGGGAAAGTGGGTGATACTGCAAGGCAACAAGAAGGATATTGGGGCCAGTGGGTGGCAGTGTGGGGGGTAAGGGCATTACGAATAAGGAATGGTGTTTCCTGGCAGGCACAGCTTTCAGGCTTGCCCATTGCACAGACAGGAACACTGAGGTTCAGAGAGGAGGAGGAGGAGCCTGGCCAGACCCCACCGACGGCAAGGAGTGGGTAACATATGGTTGGCCTTGTGCAAGGCAGCCTGGGGGAAGGCAGGTGGAGGAAGGTGAGAGTTGGCATGGGTGACAGGTTGAGGAGAAGGGCTGCTCCTGGGGTCCACTTGCTATGGTGTGACCACGCGATGCCATCAGGCCAAAGGAAATGCATCATACCCCAGATCTGCTCTGCACCTGGGGAGCTTGGGACAAGTCACTTCACCTCTCTGAGTCCTGGTTTCTTTACCTGTAAAATGGGAATAAAAACTGTACCTACCTCCCAGAGCTTGTAAGAAAATAAAAGGAGAGAACCTGGTGCAGTGTTGGCACCTCGTGTACAGTTTCTGGAGAGAGGGATGCCAGAAGGGAAAGTAAGGGTAGGGCTGGTGAGCCAGAAAAGCTGGCTATGAGGACCCAGAGGGCGGAAAAAGCTGGAGAGAAAGGGAATTTTGTGGGATTTCCTAGTTGGAGCAGTTCCTCGTGCTGCTTGGCTGTGGTACAGGCCTTGCTGGCTGGGGGGAATTCAGGGATCTAGAGCCCTCCAGGTGGCCCCAGGGGCTGCAGCCATGACCTACGGGAGCAGGGAAGGGTTCTGGGCTGCTTCTTTTCTCCTAGCACCTTTCTCCCTTCCTCTGCTGTACTCAGGCCCCGCTGGCTATTGGTGGTTGGCCAGGCGGCAGTGCCTTATGGGACTTGTAGTGTTTCACCAACAGGCAAAGGCCATGAGTATCAGGAAGAACATTGCACAGGGTGGGACCGGTAGGACTGTTCAGTCAAGATGATCATTCAATAGCTTGTAGGCTTGGTTTCCAGGAGCAGGATGTGGCAGGCCAGTGTCACCCTTCCTATGGCTTCAACTTGCCAGGGTCCCTGTGTGTCAGAATAGTTTGGCCTACCTCCTAGTGGAGGGGCATGGGCTTGAAAGATCCTGCCCCCCTCCTTCTAAAATGGTGTGTCCCAACTGTCAAAGACCAAAGCCTTTGACCTACCCCTGTCCCCTGCTGGCCTCCACTGTGCTTAGGCCTGCACTCTCCAAGTTCCTGTCCTACCTGTACACCAAGACTGGCCCCTTGGGGTGGAGGATGTTCTTCAGACCAAACTCTACGGAGCCCCTGTTGCTCCCACAGGGCTGATGTCATGCCTCGTAGGGCACGGCTCCCTGATCCTGGGCACAGGAGGAGCTATGGCCTCAGAGAGGTGAAGATCCTTGCCAAGTGTTATCTCTAACTGGCCCGGGGGCTACCTTCATGTCCTGCCTGACTTATAGCAGGCTTTGCTCTCATTTCATAATTGGAGGAGTAGACTCAAGGAGTTAAAGATAACTAGGTGTGATGGCACATACCTGTAATCCTCCTACTCTATGAGGCTGAGGCAGGAGCACTGTGAGTTTGAGCCTAGCTGAGTGACTTAACAAAACCTTGCCTTGAAAAAAAATATTCCTCTGGGTGGCCAAGAAAGACAGAAGGGACAAAAAGCCAGCGTGCCATGCTTAGGCCTGACTCCAGCCTCCTCAGCCTCAGGAGGGTGGAGGTCATGCCTGTCCCCTGAGCCTGCTCTGCCTGCCCTCAGGAGCTAGAGAAGGCCATGGCCCGGGGCCAGGAGCTGGGGTCCCGGCTGGAGTACCTGCAGCAGGAGCTGGAGCAGGCAGCCCAAGAGCGCCAGAAGCTTCTTTGGGAACAGGAGAACCAGCAGCAGAGGTGGGAGCTGTGCCCAGGGGCAGTAAGGGGAAGGGAGAGAGGCTGGATGCCAAGGCTTCTCCTGGCAGGTACCAGGGCCTAGAGCAGCGGCTGGAGGCTGAGCTGCAGGCTGCGGCCACCAGCAAGGAGGAAGCGTTGATCGAGCTCAAAAGCAGGGCACTGAGGCTGGAAGAGGAGCTGCTCCAGGTGAGGCTGGCCGGGAGTTGGGACCCGCCTGGCCATCCTGCCGGCCCACAGCACACATCTGGGGCTGCCTGGGCCCTTCTTGCCCCTAGATCCTTAGCTAGCTGCTTGCCTTGCCCATCCCATGGCGGGGAGGCTTTTGGAGGGAGCACTATTTGGAGACAGGCAGCTGGGCAGCTGTCTCAGGACCTGTCCTCGGGGACAGAACCTCTGCTTGCCTTGGCTGCTCTACATCTCTGGCTCCAGCTCTACTGATTCCCAGTAGCTCGGTTACTGATAGTTTTTGACACCTCAACAATGGAGTTTTTGACACCTCAACAACGGGGTCAGGTTCACCAGCATGGATGCCTGTGCCATTCGCAGGCCACCACGGCGGCTACTTCCTCAAATGACACCCCACACCTGTCCTTGCAGCTGCGCCAGGGCCCTATGGGGCTGGCTCCCAAGGCCCACTCTGACTCTGAGCCACAGACTGCAGCATCACAGGGCAGCCGGCTCATTGAGGTGGAGCGCAGTGTGAGTGTGGGACTGGGGAGGGTCCTGGGGGCAGCTGCCTGGCGACTGCTGACTCTGCCTTCCGGACAGAACGCAACACTGGTGGCTGAGAAGGCGGCTCTGCAGGGACAGCTGCAGCACCTGGAGGGGAAGCTGGGCAGCCTGCAGGACCGCGCCCAGGATCTGCTGTTGCAGAGTCAGCGGGCACAGGAGCACAGCAGCCGCCTACAGGTGGGCGGCAGCTTAGTCCCCTGCTCACTCCTCCTTTCCTTTCCCTAGCCCAGCTCTCAGCCAGCTACTCCACCTCTGCTCCATATCACATTCCTTCCCCTCTGACTCCTTCCCCAGCCCCAGCTGGATTTGTCTGTCTGCTCTGCCACCTCCAGGTTGCACCACCAGGTCTCCCTCTGGCTTCTCCCTGACTTTGGCCCTGGCCTTCAGCTGCTTTTCCCCACCTTCTGCCTCTGTGCCTCTCTCCTCATCCTCTGCTCTCTGCCCCCTGCCCTTTGTCCACTTTGGGGGCCAGGGGTCCCCTCACTTCAAGGCCCTGTTCCCTCCTGCTCCTAGGCTGAGAAGTCTGTGCTGGAGCTACAAGGCCAGGAGCTGCACCAGAAGCTGGGGGTGCTGGAGGAGGAGGTTCGTGCAGCACGGGAGGCCCACGAGGAGGCGCGAGGGCAGCAGCAGGCCCTGCTGCGGGACCATGAGGCCTTGGTTCAGCTGCAGCGGCGGCAGGAGGCCGAGCTGGAGGGACTGCTGTGCCGGCACCGTGACCTCAAGGCTAACATGCGCACTCTGGAGCTGGCCCACCGGGAGCTGCAGGGCCGGTGAGCCTCCCCCCAATATTCCTCTCCTTTCCCTGCACTTACTTGCCTGGACCAGGATCCCTTAGTGGCTCTCACCTACCAGGAAGCACCTGCTAGCTCCTTCCTTCAACATTCCCGTCCTGCTATGCTTTCTTGGAGACCTGAGCCCCTGGCTCACCTGTTGGCAGTGGTAGCACCTGGTGTGGCCTTTTGCCCTACAGCTTTGCCAACGGGGCCTCATGCTCAGGAGATGACAGATCCCTGGGTTCAGGCATCCCAACACCCACTTGCTGTGGCCTGGGGCCCTGCAGCCCTCTTGGTCTCTTGCCCATTCTGGTCCTTCGCCCACTCAGGCACGAGCAGCTGCAGGCCCAGAGGGCCAATGTGGAGGCACAGGAGGTGGCTCTGTTGGCAGAGCGTGAGCGTCTGATGAAGGATGGCTATCGGCAGCGGGGCATGGAGGAGGAGTTGCGGAGGCTGCAGAGTGAGCACGACAGGTACCTGCCCCCAGGCCAGCACCCAGTGGTCCCTTCCGAAGTGCACTGGCTGCACTAGTCTCTGTCCCTGGTGTGGGTTCCCCAGCTCTGGGAGAACAGGGGTCTTTGCCCCTCAGAGCTCAGGTGCTGCTGGCGGAAGTGTCTCGGGAGCGCGGAGAGCTGCAGGGTGAACGCGGGGAGCTGAAGGGGCGGCTGGCGAGGCTGGAGCTGGAGAGGGCTCAGCTTGAGGTGCAGAGCCAGCGGCTGCGTGAGTCCAACCAGCAGCTGGACCTGAGTGCCTGCCGGCTGGCCACGCAATGTGAGGTGCGCTGCTAGGGGAACGCATGGCTGTCTAGGGTGGCTGAGCAGAGGACTTCTGGGGAGAGTGGCCCAGGTCTTCATGAGCCAGGCTCATCCCCGACGGGTACCAATACCCGCAGCTGCTGACAGAGCTGCGGAGCGCCCAGGAGGAGGAGAACCGGCAGCTGCTGGCCGAAGTGCAGGCCCTGAGCCGGGAGAACAGGGAGCTATTGGAGCGCAGTCTGGAGAGCCGGGACCACCTGCATCGGGAGCAGCGCGAGTACCTGTGAGCAGACTGTGGGATCCCCGGGCACCCTGGGGTCTTAGGAAAACCACAGGGGCCGATAGCACTGATTGATCTCACCTGCGACAAGGTTGCCCAGCCTGGTCATCCTGGGCCTGAAGCCCACCCCTCCCTTATCTTCCAACAGAGACCAGCTTAATGCTCTTCGCCGTGAGAAGCAGAAGCTGGTAGAGAAGATCATGGACCAGTACCGCGTGCTGGAGCCTGGGCCCCTGCCCCGAACCAAGTGAGGACCCCCCACTCCAGCTCCCTGGGGCTGAGACCCTGCCACCCTCCCCCGCCTTCTCAGGCACAGGCCTCAGTGAGGGTTGGCCTGGTCTTTGCCATCTCTGACATAACCCTCCTCTTCTTCCTTCCTCCCTGTCCTGACCCTCTCTTGTGCCCTTTTGCCCCCAGGAAGGGCAGCTGGCTGGCAGACAAGGTGAAGAGGCTGATGCGGCCCCGGCGGGAGGGGGGCTCCCACGGGGGGCCACGCCTGGGGGCCGAAGGGGCTGGCAGCACCGAGAGCCTGGGGGGCCCCCCAGAGACGGAGCTCCCCGAGGGCAGGGAGGCAGATGGGACAGGTGGGTCTGGGGCCAGGGCCTCCTTCCCTGTGTCCCGCACGCGCCCTTGGCCTGTGCCTGCTCTGATGCTTCTGCAGCTCCTGGGTTTGGGCCCTGCACGATCGATCGATCGATCCCTCTTGCTGGCGCCTTCCTCTTACCCAAGCTGCCACCCACCCGGTCCTACCCTATACATGGCAAGGGCTGGGACCGGGGAGTGGCAGGGAGAGGGCATCTATCCTAGCAACAAGTGAGGAAACTGAGGCCTGGGAATCACACAGTGACTTCGGTCACTGTGGGTCTGGGTCTCACAGCGAGTTGGTGTCTGAGTCAGCACAGTGCGGCCTCCTCAGAGAGGCCGCCTCCACCGGGCCTCTCCCCTGCGCCGCACCTCTCTCCCTGGTCCTCTGCACTTTCACTTGCACCCCGCTGCTGGGGCATCCGGGCACTCCTGACGCCCTGTGCTCCTGTGCCTATTGCAGGGGTCCCTTCACCGGCTCCCATGCGCCGGGCCCAGAGCTCCCTCTGCCTGCGAGAGACCCTGGCTGGTGGTGGACAGCGGCGGAAACTCAGTTCCCGGCTTCCCACGGGGCGAAGCTCTGAGTCTTTCAGCCCAGGGGACACTCCCCGGCAGAGATTCCGCCAGCGCCGTCCAGGGCCCCTGGGAGCACCTAGCAAAGGTGAGGGGCCCAGTCCCTGCCCCTGTTAGCCCACGACTCCCCAAGGGCCCACTGTCTTGGGTGAGGGGACTTCCTTCCCATCCTGTGCCTGGCTCTGCCCTGGCCCTGGGCTCAGTGGCTGCTTTGTGCTCACTAGGTGTGGAATGGGAGGGCTCCCCTGAGACCCTCAAGGAACATGAAGCAGATGCCAACAGAGAGGGTGAGTGAGGTCTGGGCGTGTGGTTGTCTGTTCTGCTGGAGCCCCGGCAGGCCTCATTCCTTTATCTTTCATTAAATGACAATCTTTTACGGAGTGTCAGGTGCTGTGCTCTTGCGGACACAGCGAGAACATGCTCGGGGTAGGGCCACTTAGCAAAAAGTACAGAGATGAATAATCATAGCCTGCCACAGCCTTGCCCAGTAGAAGTACATCTGACTTTCTAGTAACAGCTTCAAAGAAGGGAAGAGCCCAGTGTGGTGGCAGACACCTGTAACCCCAACATTGTGGGAACTGAAGCTGGAAGATCACTGCTTTGAGCCCAGCCCAGGCAGTTTAGTGAATTATTGAGACCTGTCTCAAAGTAAGAAATAAAAATGGTCAGGGATGTCACTCAGTGAGAATGCCCAGGGTTCGATTTCCAGTACTAAAGAAAAGGGGTGGGGGGGACAACAGGTAAAGCGCTTTTTGACAACATGCTATGTCTGTTTTTGGAGACAAGGTCTGACTATGTAGTTCAGGCTGACCTTGAACTCACTAGGTAGTCCTGGGCTGGCCTCAGACTTCCCATGATCCTCCTGCCTCAGCCTGCCAGTGTGGCACCACATCTGGAAACACTATATTTTATTTACCTCAGTGTGCTTAACGATTGCCGATTCATCCCGTGGTCCAGTGTTTAAAGTCACAGTGCGACAGCTGACGTTTTTTCATGTTAGGTCTTGGGAGTTCCGTGGGTCCTTCATATGGGAGCCTTTGCTGGTTCAGACCTGGCTCAGCCGCTCAGCCCTCCAGGCAGCTCAGCCTTGGAATGAGGCAGCAGTGGTGATCAGGAGCACTGGAGAGGGAGCAGGACTACAGCGTCTTGACCATGTTTGTGCTATAAGTCCCAGGGGTGGCCCTGAGCTGAGCCTTTTCCTCCAGGCTGCAAGGAGCAGGAACCGGAGAAACGCCCCCTCACCCCATCCCTCAGCCAGTGACACTGTGAGGCTGTGGAGCTCGGGAGTGCAGCCTTCTTGCCGCTGGAGTGTCAGTGAGGACTCCAGGCAGCTCAAGAGCTCGCGGAACCAGGGCCTGCCAGGGGAATCTTGGGTTCCCAGACCCTCCACTGCCCATGCTGGGGTCCTCAGATGGAGCATGGACCAGCATGTGGACAGGGAAGATGGCTGGTTGTCACGAGTGGCCCCTCCTTGGGGCTCTGGCCCTGCTGTACAACCTTTACTGAGGAGGTGGTCTCTGGGGGAACCCCCAGTTGAAGAAGGTTGGCAGAAGCAGACAAGAGAGCACCGTGCCTGGTCCAGATTGAGAGCCAAGACCCATTCCCTGGGGAGTGTGGTTTAGCCTGCTGTCTGAGCCTTAGCGGGGCATACAGAACACAAGAATAAAGCTGAGATGCAACCAATCAAATCTGTGCTGTGTCTACTGGCTCCACCCAGCCACCTGGAGGTAACAGGACGCTGTGAACTAAGCCTCTTGGCTAGTGGGACTCTAGTCCAAGGCCTCTACCTAGACAGGGCAGCAAAGAACCCTGGAGGACAGCCAGTCAGGCTCCCAGGAAGCCTGGAAGTACCTGTGGGGTGGGAGGGGTGATGGGTTGGGCGGCCCGCAGTGGGCGGGACCTGGGACTTGGCCCTTTCCTGTCCTTCCCATCTTCCTGCTTCCTCAACTTCTCTTGCCCAGTCCTTTGGGGAAGAGCCTCTCCCAGGACTCACGGGCCTGGGTGTCACCTAGTGCCAGGGGCTGCCACAAGAGGTGGGAGGGACCCTTGGGAAGGGAGCAATTAAGCTAGGTGGCAGGATGTGAGTCAGGTCACCTGGGGCCACCTGGGTGGGTGGAGCTGCCCAGAGTTGAGATGAGGCAGGCTGAACTTGGGGAGTGCTGAACTGGGAGGGGTGGCTGCTCCCACCTTCCTGGGGTGACCTGCAGCAGCCTTTCTCCCTCCTGCTTTATAGGACAGTGGAATCTGGTGACCCCTGAGCCTCCTGCAGGCCAACAGGCTGAAAGCCTCCTTCCCTAGGCCTGGGTAGGGGCTCAAATGGCTGCCTGCTGGTGGCCCCTGGAGGACAGGCCAGCTGGGGCTATGGACCCTGACGGGAGAGGACTCTCCTGTGCGCCTCTGATGTTCCTTTTTATTTTTTTTTTATTTTTTAAAAATTTTTAAATTTTTTTAGGTTTTTTGAGACAGGGTCTCGCTTTGTGGTTCAGGCTGGCCCTGAGCTGAGCCTCAAACTCACATCACAATCCTCCTGCCTCTGCCTCCCGAGTGCTGGGATTACAGGCGTGAGCCACCACGCCCGGCACTGTGGTATGTGGTACTGGTTGTTGCAGTATTGTTATGTGGGTACCGGGGAATCGAACCCGAGTCCTTGCGCTTGTAAGACAGGCGCCGGAACCACTGGGCTAACTCCCCGGCCCCTGATGTTCCTTTTTGAAGCTATTTCCAATACCCTCTTAGCTGGCCCATCTGGGAGAGTCAGAGTCAGGGGCCCAGGAGTGAGAGGCGCTGAGGGGAAGTGGAGTGGGCAGCAGCTGGCCGGGGGGTGTGCATCTCTCAAGGGGTCACAGGAACCTTTTATCTGCAGCTTCAAGGAAAGATGGAAAGGAGGGAGTGGCCTGTGACCAGCACGAAGTCCCTCACTTTCACTGGTGGCCAAGATAATTGAACAGAAGAGGCTGGCTGCCCTTGGAGCTGGCCCTGGGGGAGGGGCTGTGTGAATGCCTGGGTGGGCATCCTCCCTAGGATTGGAGCTCTTTCTTTTTCTTCCCATCTCACATGGAGGGCTCTCGGCCTGGGGGAGGGAAAGGGGAGACACTTGGCTTTGGGCGCAGCCCCAGCAGCAACCAGGTCTATCCAGCGACAAGGCTCCCATCGGGCTTCTCCAGCTCTGGGTCTAGGGGCCCTCTGAGTGAATATCCTGGATGGTCGGCCCAGCGCAGGAGACAAGGCACCTTCCTCGGTCTGCCCGCCCGCAGCTCGGTGCCGTCACGTTCCAGCCGCCTGACTCAGACCTCACGGGGCGGGGAGCCGGGAGGCGGTGCCGGGCGCCCGCTCAGCCCCAGAGGCGGCACCAGGAAGCGCCCGCCCCGGCCTGAGCCGCCATGTAACCGGCGCTGCCCTCCCGGAGCCCCAGCTTCACGGGCCCCAGTGACCCAGTGGCCATGGGGGACGAAGATGAGGAGGAAGGCTGTGCGGTGGAGCTTCGGATCACAGAAGGTGAGCGAGGGGCCTGGTGATGGCTGCCCAGGCGTCTAGGAAGGGTCTGGGACGGGCTGTGCTCATCACCCCCAACCCCCCTGCCTGCAGCCAACCTGACGGGGCACGAGGAGAAGGTGAGCGTGGAGAACTTCGAGCTGCTCAAGGTGCTGGGCACGGGAGGTGAGGATCTCGTCCACTGGGCAGGTGCCCCAAGCGTGGTGCTTTGGGCCTCCCACCCACACACCCGCCCAGGCCTGGGCTAGGCCACTTAGGCGGCCCCCCACCCTTTCCCGGCACAGCCTGACTTCCCCGCCCTGCCCTACTGTGCCAGGGTTTCGTGCCCACTTCCAGTGCAAGGTGCTGTGTGTGCATGTCCCCTGCTGGAATTTGCCAACCTCCTTGGGGGCATGCACCCCACCCAAGTGATTTGCACAGCTCCTCCCCTTCTCCCCGAAGTGAGACCTCTCCCCAGTTTGCAGACTTCCAGCCGGTTTCCACATCCCTCCTCCAGCCCAGAGCACCTCGGGCTCTCTTGCATTTGCATCCTTCCTCCTCCCTCAGATCGGTCTCAGGCACCGGCCCCACCCCCACCCCGGCTGCAGGCCTCCTGGGCTCACACATCCCTTCCTAGCTTTTGCTGAGCACCCTGGGGTATGAAAACCTGCTCCTTAGAAGGTTCAGCTAGTGTTTTGCACACCTGCCTCTTTCCTCCAGTTTGCACACCCACCTGAGCTGCCACCATCACCACCCCCTGGCAGTCTGCACCATCTTCCCACTCACAACCCACCCTCTGCCCGATTGCCGCTCCCACAGCCTACGGGAAGGTGTTCCTGGTGCGGAAGGCAGGCGGGCACGATGCGGGGAAGCTGTATGCCATGAAGGTGCTGCGCAAGGCGGCACTGGTGCAGCGTGCCAAGACACAGGAGCACACGCGCACAGAGCGCTCGGTGCTAGAGCTGGTGCGCCAGGCGCCCTTCCTGGTCACGCTGCACTACGCCTTCCAGACGGATGCCAAGCTGCACCTCATCCTGGGTGAGGGCACACATATACTGGCCTGGGCTGGGGGGAACACGGGAGCAGGCAAGGCCATGGTCTGGGCTGGTCCTAACCTCCATGGTATCCCCAGACTATGTAAGTGGTGGCGAGATGTTCACCCACCTTTACCAGCGCCAGTACTTCAAAGAGGCTGAGGTGCGTGTGTACGGCGGTGAGATCGTGCTGGCCCTGGAACACCTGCACAAGGTGGGTGAGGCCCTGGCCTCCTGACTGTGCTATGTACCTGGGCCTGAGAACAGCCAACCAACGGGCCAGGCTTGGGTCTCCCCTGGGCCTCAGGGGCTGGGGGTAGCTCAGTGGGCGCTGCTGCCCTGGCCTATGTCTGATGGGGTCTCCTCCCTGGCTCCTCCTCGGTGGGGCTTTCCTCTCACAGGAAATTTAGGGCTACCTCCACCGAACTTCCTCAAATGGTGGCCTCATGTTTTGGCCCCCAAGGCCTCCTGGAACCAAACTCATCACACACTCTCCTCTCCTGAAGTCCTTGGGTCTTGTCCTGCGGGGGCACATCCCTTGCTTTATATCTTCAGTGGCCTTTCTTAACTAATGGGCCAGCTCTGAGCCTGGTCCACTCCTGCCCTGGAGGCCCTTTTGCAGGCAGACACCCTCCTCCACCCTGGTGCAGGGGCTGAGAGCTGTAGGGGCTGGCGAGGGTCTTAGGGCGGAAGTCTCAGTGTCCCTTTTGTACCTAACAGCTAGGTATCATCTATCGAGACCTGAAGCTGGAGAATGTGCTCCTGGACTCGGAGGGCCACATTGTCCTCACGGACTTTGGGCTGAGCAAGGAGTTCCTGACAGAGGAGGTAACTGGGCCCTGAGCAGGCTTCCACTTCCTGCTGGTCTCTTCCTGTTCCATGCCTGTGTTTGTGGGTGCAGAGTGAATAGGTCCAGAAATTCCCACCGTTCAACCCTCCACTGCACAAGTTGAGTGAATCCTTCTCTGAGCCTTGGGTGCCGCTGGGGCTTGAGAGGTTTGATGACCAAACCGGTCCTCTCATCCTCCTAGAAAGAGCGGACTTTCTCTTTTTGTGGCACCATTGAGTACATGGCCCCTGAGATCATCCGCACCAAGGCAGGGCATGGCAAGGTGAGTTGGTGGGGATGGGGTGGGGGGATGGGGAGAGCTGAGGAGGCCCAGGACCTCACCCAGCCTGGCCTCGCAGGCTGTGGACTGGTGGAGCCTGGGCATCCTGCTCTTCGAGCTGTTGACAGGCGCCTCACCCTTCACACTGGAGGGCGAAAGGAACACACAGGCCGAGGTGTCTCGGTGAGCAGGGTCCCTACATGGAGGGCTGCAAGGGGCTGCAGGGCCTGTCTGGGTGGGTCCGGGGGTGGGGCTTGCTGCCCCTGACGCCCACCCATCCTCCCAGACGGATCCTGAAGTGCTCCCCTCCCTTCCCTTCCCGGATCGGGCCCGTGGCACAGGACCTACTGCGACGGCTGCTGTGTAAGGACCCAAAGAAGCGGCTGGGTGCGGGTCCCCAGGGGGCGCAGGATGTCAAGAACCACCCTTTCTTCCAGGTGAGGTTGCTGCTGCTCTGGGTGGGAGGACACTGGGGAGATAGGCTGAGCCTGGTCAAGGTCCCTCTGTGGGGAAGGCCTGGCAGTCCAAAAAGCAAGACTGTCAGAAGAGGCCATTTGTCTTCTAGCCATCTCCAGGGAAGCTGGGAAAGTGCTTTCCTGGGGGAAGGAACTTGAGGTTCAATGGCTGTTGTGCCTGACAGAGACTTGAGAAGGGACTGGTCAGCCCTTTCACAGGACAGACCCAGAGAAGGCAGAGATGTCACTGCCTGACATAGCACAGGAAAGGGTGCAGTCTGCCCTCAAGATAGGTCTCTTATTGGCCCGAACGACCACTCAAACTCCTACTCCTATCCCCTTACATCCACCCAGGGCTTCTTTCTGCTCTTGTATTGCGTGGTCTGTGTGCCTGGAGTTCGTAGGAACCCCTGGTCACCCCACTGGGTGTCTAGTCACCTGCTAAGTATATACCCCGATCCACAGTGGATTGGGTCTCACTGTAAGAACCCTGTGACCCTACCACGGGTTGGCCCTTGGCCTATGTAGTTTCATATTACCCTCAGACCCCTCCCTTGTCCCCATCTTAGTGATATAGGAACTGAGATTCAGAGATATTAAGGCCACGATCACCCAACAGGTAGCAATGGAACACTACCCTTGAGCCGGGCTGGGTGAGTCTCATGCCCATGCTCTTAGCTGCCTTGCGCTTCTGTTTACATATGATAAGGGCACACACTTATGAACCCTTTCATGGTCAGGTCCTCTGCTACTCGAGCTGTGTATGCAGTCCAGTCTTCTGGTAGGTCTTGTCCTGAAGGGCCCCTGAGTTACTCCCTCAGATAGGACTCAGTTTTCCACCGAGGCCACCCCTTTGCAGCGTATGTGGTGTCACTGAGCTTGTTAGCTTCCTGCAGAGAACTGCTGGCACCCACCCTGAGGATGTTGAAAGCAGGCCAACTGGTCATGCTGGAGAGGCCCCGGGGTTGGGAGGATTCCCTGCCATCTAGCCTCTCTCTGGACAGACTCTTTGGTAAGAGAGCAGAGCTGAAGTTCCTTGGTAGTAGAACTGGGGCCTTCAAGTGCGAGTCAGGTGTCTGGGCCGGAAGTGACAAAAAGTCCAAAGTGATTCAGAAACCACTGGTGTGGAATGAGGATGCACGTAACAGAGATCAAATGGACAGTGCCCTGAAGAAGACATGTAGGAGACAGGGTGAGGAGACATAACTAGAACCTTTGCGGTAAGTTGTAGTCTCCTGTGAGTCCAACAGCGCAAGGCAAAATAATTCATAGACAGACAGAAATGAGACTTAGAGAAGAAGCTGAGCTTGGGCCTGATCCATGCTGGTGTGGGTAGCAAAGACGGCAGACCTGAGTTTGCCACACCTCTGTTCCCCTATATCTCATACATCTTGAGTAACCAAGGACTCAAAAGACCTAGAGGTCCAGGCAAACTCAGGCAATAATCCTTGAGGAATTATGCAGATGAAGATTCCACAGGGCAGGACAGATGCCAGCAGTAGTCCTTGAGGAATTGTGTAGATGTAGATCCTGGTGTAGTTCTGCCCTGGAGCATCACAGCTTGTGGGAGCACCAGAGTCCCTGTTGCTACTGGAAGTGAAGACAAGAGTTAAGTCCCTAAGTCTATCTGTGGGCAGGAAAGCTTGACCCAGTCATAGTCCGATTGTGCAATTATTTCTCCCAAATTGGATTGTTCCTGACAAAAACAGAGGTTTTTTTTTTTCTTCTTGTCATATAAAAGAAGTCCAGAAGCTGGCAGCCCAGGGTTGTTGTGTTTTCACAGTGTAATGGTATCGTCAGGAATCCAAGCTCCTTCCACTCTTTCATTTATTAGTATATGTTTATGATACATAATGAGTGCATTCATGATGGGGAGTTGTTATCTGTACTCGTCACACCTAAGCTCTCTCCCTCCCTCCGTCCCTCTCTCTGTCCTTGTTTGCATTCATCCTTCTTCGTATTGGTAGCATGTATCCATCCCCAGGGCTACTCTGTGGCCCTCATTGGCTGCTGACTGCCATCTATGCCCTCAATGGGCATAGACTTGCTTGCCAGACAGAAAATAGAAGGAAGAGGGTGAAACTACCACTACCAACTACCAACTACCACTTCACTCTTGAGGGTCTTCTGGACTCCTGCCTGACACTTTTTGCTTACAAGTTGCTAGGTACCCTTAACTGCAAGCATATATTTATAACAGTGTCTTTTAGTTCTGTGTGTCTGTTTCTAGAATAAAATCCAGACTGTGGTGCCAATGGTACTGGGCGGATGATTAACAGAGTCTGCTCCATTATCTTAAACCTAAAAGGGTGACCAGTCCAGGGAAAGGTGCAAGCCTTCAGGCAAGGCTGCATCCAGGTTCTGAGACAATGTATTTGGTTCTGCTTTTCTGCACGGGGACCTCCTCATTGGATTTGAGGCGAGTGTACACCAGTTCTAGGCCCATGCCCTTCCAGATTTAAGTCCGGCAGAAGAAAGAAGTTTCTCTCTTCTTTTTCGTTTTATGAGACGGTTTCGCTTTGTGGTTCAGACTGGCCCTGAACTCATTATGTAGCCCAGGCTGGCCCTGAACTCACTATGTAGCCCAGGCTAGCCTTGAACTCACAGCTGGGGATTATAGGTGTGAGTCACCATGCCCAGCATTGTCATGTGTGGTACCGGGGATCAGACTTGGGACCTTGTGCTTGCCAGGCAGATGCCAGAACCCTGAGCTAACTGAGCTAAATCCCTGGCCGAGATGTTTCTTAGGAGAGTTTTATTACAAGTTCTAGAACTAAGTGTGGTGGAGTGGCATTTGTCTAAGGGGAACAGGGATTTTGTTACCAAAAGGAGGGAAGCGGAAGCTGGGGGCGGGGCAGGAAGAACAGAGCCATCTCTAATGCCAGGCGTGCCCTTGCCTTGCTGGGGTGCTTCTGGTGAGGTGCCTGAGTGGGGTGGGCTCCCCATTCCTGCCCTTTGGCTCTCACCCCTGCCTCCCTTTCTCCAGGGCCTAGATTGGGGTGCTCTGGCTGCCAGGAAGATTCCACCTCCCTTCCAGCCCCAGATTCGCTCAGAGCTGGATGTGGGCAACTTTGCAGAGGAATTTACTCGGCTGGAGCCTTTGTACTCACCCCCCGGCAGCCCCCCACCTGGGGACCCGCGAATCTTTCAGGTGAGTGAGGACTCATGGAACCCCAGATGCAGCACGCTGCTGATGCCCCTCTTTGGAGAGGCCGTGTAGTCCGTGTGTCCCTGAGATCAGCATGTACCCCAGGCCTCTTCCCATATGGGCCCGTGGAGCTGCCAGTTATAGAGGCTGCCATTGCAAGGGATTTGTGATGCTTAGTTTGTCTTTAAACTTCATCTTCATTTCCCTTCTCTTCCATCATCTCTTTGCAGTTATATAAAAGTAGTGCTTTCAACTAATCACTTGCTTACGTGGGCACTCGGGAAGAGACGGCCTGTTGGCATTGTGTACATTGAAAACTTCCCGTCCTATCTGAGACAAGCTCTCAAGGCTGGCCTTGAACTCACTAGCCCAGAGTAGCCTCAAACTCACGGTTATCCTCCTGCCTCAGCCTCCAGAGTGCTGAGATTACAGTTATGTCTGGCATCCCCCTCCTTTCTGAGACAGGGTTTTGCTCGGTAGCTCAGGTTAATCTTGAACTACAGTTGTCTTAATCTCTGGGGTGCTAGGTTTATAGGTATCAGCATGCCTGGCTCAATCTTAGAAGCTCAACCTGTCAGACAAGACTCGGCTCCTTTCCTTGGCATTTGAGGGTCTCCATGATACGGTCCTTGCTGGGTTCCTTAGCTTCAGGGGTCACTGTCATCTAGCCCATGCCCTAGAGGTTGCTAGTGAGTGTCCAGAGGCCTAGGACACACCCCTGCACCTTTGCACGTGTTGTCTTCTCTTCTTAGAACAGCCTCCCTATAGTAGTCCCTGACCACGCTCCCACTTGTTGATCAGGTGTCACTATCCACTCACCTGGGCCACTGCTCAGCACCCCGTTATGCACCAGGGGTGCTCTGCAGACAACACCTACACTCAGTAGTTTGTCCTCTTGTATCTTGACTAGTCTGGGAATCCCCTTGGGTGGGGCCACGTGTTTCTAGGCTCAGCTGGGGTCCTGGTCTGCAAGACATGGTCCATACACAGTAAGGACAGGTCGACATTAAGTATGAAGGGTGAGTTTCCTGTGAAATTCAGAATTGACAACTTTGTACGGGAATTCCCTGGCTGCACTGTCTCAGTTTAATAAGAATGTTCACTTCTGTGGTTACTTTACTCATTCATGTAATGATTCAAAAACATGTATTTAGGGCCTGTTCAGTGTTGCATGCCTGTAATTCTAGCTACTTGGGAAGCTGAGGTAGGAAGATCAAAAATTTGAGACCAGGACCAGGGATTTAGCTCAGAGGCACTGTGCCTGCCTTATAAGTACAAGATCCTGAGTTCAATCCCCAATACAAAGAAACAGTTGAGGCCAGCCTGGACAATTAGCAAGTCCCTGTTTTAAGTCGTAATAAAAAGGGCTTGGGGGTACAGCTCACTGGGGAGTGCTTACCTAGCATTTGGGAAGCTCTAGGTGTGATCTCTAGCACCGCAAAACAAACAAATGGACAAAACCTCCCCAAACCCAGTGTGTATTATGTGTACTGAGTGCCAGGGATCAGTGTTGGCCAGATCCTTTCCTCACAGTGCTTGTGGTCTAGCACATAGTGAGGTACACTTTAAAATTACCCTTGAAAATTTCTGAAATTGCCAGAACATAGATCCCTAGGAAGGGCAAAGAATTGACTTTTTCTTTTTGTTTTTATCTTCCTTGTGTTTCTTCAGTAGTCCTGGCTTGTAGAGGAAGCCAAAGTCTGATTTGAAGGGGAAGAATGAGAATTTTTTCCTCTTTTTCCAGCTGACAGGGTTGAATTCTTATAAGCTAAGTGCGGATGATGTCAGACCACAACCCTTTCCTGCATCAGCCCATCATTTTCTGGGTCATTCACTTGTACCAGGCACATATTGGGGGTTACTGATGAGAAGTGGGGTCACACTTCTCATGACCCCTAGTGATAAGACAAAGTGGAATAAAATGTGTCCACACTTCCTTTGCGTGCCAGGATGCTTTCACCCCAGAGCTTCTCTCAGCGCCCCCACCTGGGCCTCCTGGGGCTCCTGACCTGCATGTGCACTCCCACCCTACAGGGATACTCCTTTGTGGCGCCCTCCATCCTGTTTGACCACAACAATGCCGTGATGATGGATGTGCTGGAAGCGCCTGGTGCTGGAGACCGGCCCGGCCGGGCAGCGGTGGCCAGGAGTGCCATGATGCAGGTGGGCTGGGCTGGGCTGGGGAGGGTCTTCTTGTGTGGCTACTGGATGGGCCTATGATGTACCCCTTTGGCTTCCCAGGACTCACCTTTCTTCCAGCAGTATGAGCTGGACCTGCGGGAGCCCGCGCTGGGCCAGGGCAGCTTCTCTATATGTCGTCGCTGCCGCCAGCGCCAAAGCGGCCAGGAGTTTGCGGTCAAGATCCTGAGCCGCAGGTGAGGACCTGATGCTGGTGGCCTGGGTGTATGGGCCGGTGGCCACTCTGACCCACCTGCCCCTCTGCCCCAGGCTGGAGGCGAATACACAGCGTGAAGTGGCTGCCCTGCGCCTGTGCCAGATGCACCCCAATGTGGTGACCCTGCACGAGGTGCACCATGACCAGGTGATGGCTTCCTGCCAGAGTGACAGCACAGACTCAGGAGGAGGACAGTGTTAGGGACAGAGCGCTCGGGTCGGATGTGGGGACCTGTGGGGTCCAGGGAATGATCTGGGGAGGCAGTGAGGATTGGAAGGCAGGTCTGAGGTGGTGACCACCAGCCTGTGTGCACTGCCCGCAGCTGCACACCTACCTGGTCCTGGAGCTGCTGCGGGGCGGGGAGCTGCTGGAGCACATCCGCAAGAAGCGGCACTTCAGTGAGTCCGAGGCCAGCCAGATCCTGCGCAGCCTGGTGTCAGCAGTGAGCTTCATGCATGAGGAGGCTGGTGTGGTGCACCGGGACCTCAAGCCCGAGGTGGGCGCCTGCCTGGGTTCAGTGGGTGGGCGCGGGATGAGGTCACCTCTGACCGCCAGCGCTGACTGCCCTCACAGAACATCCTGTACGCCGACGACACACCTGGGGCGCCTGTCAAGATCATCGACTTTGGGTTTGCCAGGCTTCGGCCAAAGAGCCCTGCGGGGCCCATGCAAACTCCCTGCTTCACGCTGCAGTATGCAGCCCCGGAGCTGTTGGCTCAGGGTGGCTACGACGAGTCCTGTGACCTCTGGAGCCTGGGCGTCATTCTGGTAGGGCCCATCCCAGCGGCACTGGGAAGCACACCCAGTGCGCTGCAGCCCGGTGTAGGGGGTCAGACGGCCTTGGTGGGGCTGCTGGATTCCCCCTCAGGCAGGAATGCGAGCCTTCCTAATATGGAGGCAAGGTCACCGAGGGCTGGGGCAGGGTTCCCGCCTTGGAGTAATCGGGAGCTACCCCGCGGGAGGGGCAACTCCAAGGTCCACTTACAGCCCCCTCTCTTCCTAGTACATGATGCTGTCGGGACAAGTCCCCTTCCAAGGGGCCTCAGGCCAAGGCGGGCAGAGCCAGGCTGCCGAGATCATGTGCAAGATCCGCGAGGGTCGCTTCTCCCTCTCTGGGGAAGCCTGGCAGGGTGTGTCGGAGGAGGCCAAGGAGCTGGTGCGAGGTGCGAGGCTGGAGGCCGTGGGCCTCAGGTGTGGGCGGGCCAGGGAGGGAGGCCCTCGGGCATCTCTGCCGAGCCAGGCGGGGTCCTTGGATCCAGTGTTATGATTGAGGGGTGGGGGAGGAGAATGGGGCTGGGGGACCTCTCTGGGGTGCAGCCTCCACCCGAGGCCTCCCTAGCACTCCATCGCCCTCTTGCAGGGCTCCTGACTGTGGACCCCGCCAAGCGGCTGAAGCTCGAGGGGCTTCGGGGCAGCTCGTGGCTGCAGGACGGCAGCGCGCGCTCCTCTCCGCCGCTGCGCACGCCAGACGTGCTGGAGTCCTCCGGGCCCGCGGTGCGCTCCGGGCTCAACGCCACCTTCTTGGTACGTCCTGAGCCGCGGGGTGGAGAGAGCCCTGGCCAGGCCGGCAGAGGTGGGGACAGGGGCCCGGAGCTCTCCCGAGCCGGTGCACAGAGCGTTCACCCTCTCCTTCCACCAGGCGTTCAACCGCGGCAAGCGAGAGGGCTTCTTCCTGAAGAGCGTGGAGAACGCGCCGCTGGCCAAGCGCCGCAAGCAGAAGCTCCGCAGCGCCGCGGCCCGCCGGGGCTCCCCTGCGCCCGCAGCAGCCAAGGGGGCCGCCCGCCGAGCCAACGGCCCCCTACCCCCGTCCTAGCCCCCCCACTATGGCCTAGCTGGGTCCCCTGGAGTTGCCTTCCCTCCTCTCCACCCACTTCCCGACACAGCAGAAGTATTTTTATAAGCAGAGCAATTTTTTATGTCTTACCAGGTAGTTAGGGCTGCAGGGAAGGAGGGGCCTACTGGAGGGGGCCGTGGGGGCCCCTCCTAGGGGCTGTGCCATACACTGAGTTGCCACAGGGAGGAGTTAGGGCTCCTCCCCTGTTCTCCGAGGCAGTGCTCCTTGGCAGGGGCCGCCCACTAAGCCGTCACTTTATGGACTGTCTGTGCAATTACATCCACCAAAGACCTGTGTGGGGGCTGAGCTAGAAACCTTGGGGCTCCTAGAGCGTTTCTGGCTCACTTTATATCAACTCCTTCTCCCCTATTGGGGCCGAGAAGTGAGGTTTGAAGCCCCTAAAAGGGGGAGGCCCCCTGTCTCCCTCCACTTCCCTTTGGCACAGCTGCTCCTGGCCGGGGGTGGGGCTTTGGGGGGTCTGGACTGGGAACCCCCCAGTCGCTGCCCCAGCCCATCCAGGCTGTGCCTTTGACTTTGAAATAAAAGTCTACCCAGTGCTGTGTGCGGCATTTGTGTACCTGGGGGGTTGTGGTATGGGTGTCTGGGGCAGATGGAGAGCTAGTGAGCAGGTCGTGGGACTTCAGGATGGAGGGACTGGCAGACCCTTCAGGAACAAGATGGAATCTTTGTTCTGGATTCTAAACACAGTTTAATTTTATTGAGGCAGTGTCTTACTATGTAGTTCAGTCTGGTCTTGAACTCACTGTGTAGCTTAGGCTGGCCTTGAAATCCCAGTGATCCTCCTGCCTCAGTCTCCTGAGTGTTGGGACCACAGATGCATGGGTCCCCTCTTTGTTGGTCTTTGGTCTTTGACATGGGCAGTAGGAGAGCCAAAGTCTCATCTTGAGTGTGTAATCTGGGCTGTTCTGCCATGTATCATTTAGGTTGTCATTGAAAACCTAGCCTAAATTCATTTGAGAAAAGCAGAATTTCTTTTAAATGCTTTTGTACATACATAGTGTAGTGGAAGCTTCAGGTAAGGGTTAATCTGGCTGGATTTCAACAACCCCAGCTCTTTATTCTGTTTTCTTTCTGATGTTCTAATCCAAAATGTGTGCCAACTGCTCCAAAGTCTACAGCTTGAAAATCTGGTGATAGAGTATTTGTTGGTGATAGAGTATTTGTTGAAGATGTTGTCACTAGATTCCAAGGCCACTGTTCCCAAGGGAAGTCCTGAGCAGTACTCTAATTGGACCCACTAAGGTCATGTACCCACAGTGAACCAATCCCTTTCCCAGGGATGCCACATGCTGACTGGCTTAGATCTGGCTCATGGACTTCCCCTCTGGAAATTCACTGGGTGGAGAGCAGGGGAAGGGGTGGGTTCAGGGGAGCTCAGCAGGACCACTTGCCTCCGAGGCCCTCACTGTGGTAAGAGCAGTGAGGTATGCCAGGGAGTGTTTGAGGCTCCTGTCTGGGTAGTGCTTGCTGGGTGCTGTGGCCATGGGGCAGTTGAGGCCTAAACACCTTTGCCGGCACTCCAGGATAGAGCCTTTGTCTATTTAATGTGGGTCTCCTGGACAGCACATTGAGGTCCCTGCCCTTAGCTGCCTTTGGGACCATCGCCTCCAATTCTGAGGTTCACATCTTTGAGGGTATCTGGAGGCCTGGAGATTTGAGCTGAGGCCCTGCAAGGTGCTAAACTCAGGCATAGCCAGGAAGGTGTTGGTTTGGTGGGCAGCTAAGGTCCCATGGAGCGGATCAGGTCAGTGGGTGCTATGAGAGCGCCCAGCTGGGTTCCATCTTGGTGGTCTGAGAAGCCTGGAAGGGCCCAGGACCAGACTCCCAGGAGGAGGGAGTGAGGGGAGAACATCTCTAATTCTGAGTCCTGTGTTCCTTGCTCTGCCCAGGACATGAGCAGGTCACCAGAGAGCCCCAGGCTTCCCTGTGTGGCCAAAGGAGGAAATTGAGAATCAACGGATATAAAAGTGTGGCCAACCACCAAGCTCCTACTGGGATTAACAAGCTCTTTTTTTTTTTTGGTGTTGGTTGTCTATGTGAGTTTTCCCGGCCGGAGAGGGTGAGGCGCAGAGTCAAGCACAGACCCTGGGGAATGTTTCTGGAACTTCCGATTTATTCAGGCTTAGGTGTCACATATATAGCAAAAGGTCACAGGGCGGGGTGAAGGCTAGGAAGAAAGGAGGGTCTATAGGATTGACCTACCGTTTTGCCCAATAAGAGAACTTTATGAGTGTGTGGTCTATATGGCATTAGCTATGAGGGATGGTAAGGCGATGGGTGAGAGACAAAGAGGGGTGGGGCTACCAAGATGGCCACTGACAAGGTTCAACGCGTGGGAGCAAGTGTGTTTGAGCCCCTAAGGGTCTCCGAATCTGCAGGGAGACGAAGTCTCAACCTTTAGGCTCAGGAGCTGTCTCCTGAACTACCAGGTTTGAACTCAGGACTTGCACTTGCAGGGCAGACGCAGCACCACTGACCTAAATCCCCAGCCCTGACGGAGCTCTTTCTACATTCATGTCCCTCCTGAGCACTCTGTGTGGGAATCTCATCCTAGGACAGGAAATTGTTCTGTTTCATTGCACGCTTGCGCATTGTGTTACCATTGAAAAAATCTTTGCACATTTAATGGACTAAAACTTTTTCTCTTGTCTTCAACTTCTCCACCACTCACAGCCTCACTGTGAGGAGTGTTCTTAGCCTTGTGTCAGAGATAAAGGAGCTGCAGGAGGCTTAGTGTGAAGCAGCAGAGTGGAGAGGACAGGCGGGCAGTGGCTAGGAAGCAGGGAGGCCAGCGGTGAGGGTCTTCTGGTCTCCAGCTCCTCCTCTTTCTGCCCCTCCCCCTCCCCGTACCCCTTCTCCTCCCACGCTCTTGGGTGATGCCCGACATGGTTATTAGTGGATGCCCAATCGCCTGATTGAGGATACAGCAGGGATGAAAGAATAATGTAAATGAGCAATCAAGATATATCATGTACAAGTACCAACTCCCTTTGATGAATGTAATTGTTATGAATATTTAAATTGTACCAATAAAATTATTATTATTTTTTTGCAGTACTAGGGAATTGAACTTGGGCCCTTATGTTTCCAAAGTAGATGTGGTACCACCTGAGCCAAATCCCTGACCCCCAATAAAATTAATTTTTTAAAAAAGAAAGAATAATATGCAAAGAACAAGAAATAAAGAAGAAAGAACAGGGCCGGGGATTTGGCTCAGTGGTTCCAGTGCCTGTCTTGCAAGCGTAGGGGCCTAGGTTCGATCCCCGGAAACCACATAACAATACTGCATGTGGAGACTCACACCCAGCAGCAACCAGTACCACATACCACAGTGCCGGGTGTGGTGGTTTACGCCTGTAATCCCAGCACTTGAGAGGCAGAGGCAGGAGGATTGCTGTGATGTGAGTTTGAGGCTGAGCTCAGGGCCAGCCTGAACTACAAAGCTAGACCCTGTCTCAAGGGAAAAAAAAAAGAATAAAGAGCAATAGTTTATTAGGGTGAGGGGCAGGAATTGACCTTAGCTCCTTCCCAGGTAAGACCACAAGCTGTGGATCAGTCAGTATTTATTATTACATCACATAGCAAGGGATATAAAGACAGATAGGTAAAGAATAGCAAAATTAACACACCGATGAGCCAGGCTTGTAGAAGAGTAACTAGGTATGCTTGTGAAGGATGGACCATAGTTAGTAAGCTAGCTGTGCTATACTGCAAGTCAAGACCCCTGCATTATGAGAACGGCAGTACAGAGTCATAGTTCTTCAGATGTAATGTCATCTTGCTACCAGAGATGTCACAGTCTCATCAATCAATGAATTCTCAATCTTAACCATTGACCTAGGGAAGTCTGTCTCCATACAATAGATGGAGGCTAATTTAGCAAGTCACACATAGGCATTGGAATGTCTCAGAATCTTTTTTTTTTTTGAGACAGGGTCTCGCTGGTAGTTCAGGCTGACCCTGGGCTTGCTATGTAGCCCAGGTGAGCTTCAAACTCACAGCAATCCTCCTGCCTCTGCCTCCTGAGTGCTGGGATTACAGGTTGAGCGAACAAACCCGGCACTGTAGTATGTGGTTCTGATTGCTGGTGGGTGTGAAGACTCCGCACCCAGCATTGTTGTATATGGTTACTGGGGATTGAACCTGGGCCCTTGTACTTGCAAGACAGGTGCTGGAACCACTGAACTAAATCCTGGCCCTGTCTCAGAATCTTAATAGCCAAATTATAAGCCAATTCAATTATGTATTAAAACCTGTTCAGTGCAGTTTCAAGCTAGCTTGCTGCACCCCTCCTTCCCCTCCATGCTGGGATGGAACCTAGGGCGTCACATACACTAGGAAAGTACTTTAGCACTGAACTATATACCCCAGCCCTGGCCTCCTGCTTCTACCCTTTAACTTTGGCTTCTGGCTAGCCCAGCCTTGTGAGGAGGTTGTCTCTTTCAGGAATGCTGGGAGACTTCACTCTCCTTTCCTGGCCTCCATTTCTACTCTTGCTTGGGATCTCTCCTCCATTCCTTTTTTTTTTAGGTTTTTGAGACAGGGTCTCGCTTTGTGGTTCAGGCTGGCCCTGAGCTCAGCCTCAAACTCATCACAGCAATCCTCCTGCCTCTGCCTCCCGAGTGCTGGGATTACAGGCGTGAGCCACCACGCCCGGCACTGTGGTATGTGGTACTGGTTGTTGCTGGGTGTGAGTCTCCACACCCAGTATAGGTATGTGGTTGCCAGGGATCGAACCCGCGTCCTTGCGCTTGCAAGACAGGCGCCGGAACCATTGAGCTAAATCCCTGGCCCCTCTCCTCCATTCCAAAACCACGTCTAGCAGCCCTGTGGTCGTTCTGGTCCCTTCCAACCGTTGCTGTTGTTAGAACGGAAGTCAGGGCTGCTGGTTGCAGCCTGTGCTGCTATTTGGCTTGAGGCAAATTGCTTCTCCTTTATGGATTTTGGGGGCTTATAAACAATAAGGTAGAAGTTGTAGAATGAGGACATCTATATGAAAGTCTGGGTGTTGGGCTTTTATTGACCGATCATTGGGGCTGCAGCTGTCGGGCGATCTTCCTGGGAAGCCTGGTCAGCCTGAGCGGAGCCCTGATCAGAATCCCACTGCCGCCACACACAGGGCATTGCCTTCCAGTTGGCAGCAGTCCCATCACACCCTGTCACTCACCCTGGCTCTTCCCCTCTTACGGCTCCCTAACTCCCAAGTACTCGAGGTTGTGATCCTGATATAAACACTACTGTACATAAATGGGATTTGTGAAACATCAGAGATGCACCTTCAGTGTTTCTTGTTTCAGCCAGGTATGGTGGTACATGCCCATAATCCTAGAACTCAGTAGGCTGAGGCAGGATGATCATCATGAGTTTGAGGACAATCTAGGCTACATAGTGAGTTCAAGGCCAGCCTGAAGTACATAGTGAGACCCTATCTCAAAAAAATTGTTTTGTTTCAAAACATAAATTTAGTTTATTTTTGTGAAAAGATAAGTTCATATGATTTAAAATTCAAAGAACAAAAAGAATATATATTTTTAAAAAATCTTCCACATGCTAATGCTCAGCCACCAAGTCCCTAAGGCCATCAATCCCTGTGTAGTTTTTAAAGCTTGTAAAAAAAATGTGCATAATAAAAAAATTAGGGGCTAGGTGTGTTGGTCAGCAGGAAGGCACTTGTCTTGCAGTGAGACCCTGGGTTTGATCACTCACATTGACAAAAAAACATGACCCTTTCCCTATCACATTAATTGAATGTTACTTTCAATAGAAAATTCAAAATCGAGGAAAATGAAAATTATCTAGCATTACCTTCCATAGCTAAGCTTTGCTCCTTAGCATTTTAATGTATGAACTTGCCAATTTTTCCCTTGTTTTTTTTTGAGACAGTGTCTCACTTTGTAGTTCAGGCTGGCCCTGAGCTCAGCCTCAAACTCACATCACAGCAATGCTCCTGCCTCTGCCTCCTGAGTGCTGGAATTACAGGCGTGAGCCACCATGCCTGGCACTGTGGTATGTGATACTGATTGCTGCTGGGGTGAGTCTCTACACCCAGTATTGTATGTGGTTTTCAGGGATTGAATCCGAGCCCTTGCACTGGCAAGATAGGCTAAGAGCTAAATCCTGGGCCCCCATTTTTCTTTATTTTTAAAAGTTTTATTTATTTATATTTTGAGAGAGGGTCTTGCTATGTGACACAGGCTGGCCTCAAACTCTCAGCAATCCTCCTGCCTCAGCTTCCTAAAGGCTGGGATTACAGGTGTGTGTCACCATGCCTGGCCCAATTTTTATTTATTGATTTGGACTTTTTTAAAAAAATTTTTTGAGACAGGGTCTTGCTTTGTAAATCATGCTGGTCCTGAATGCAGCCTCAAACTCAGCAATCCTCCTGCCTCTGCCTCCTTAATGCTGGGATTACAGGTGTGAGCCCCCATGCCCAGCACTGCGATATGTGGTTACTGGGGATTGAACCCAGCACCGTGTGCTTGCCAGGCAGGTGCCAGAACCACTG
>PVIR01014156.1:18133-40931 GCA_004026965.1 Petromus typicus | reverse complement strand
AATACTGGGTGTGGAGACCCACACCCAGCAGCAACCAGTACCACATACCACAGTGCCGGGCGTGGTGGCTCATGCCTGTAATCCCAGCACTCGGGAGGCAGAGGCAGGAGGATTGTGATGTGAGTTTGAGGCTGAGCTCAGGGCCAGCCTGAACCACAAAGCGAGACCCTGTCTCAAAAAACCTAAAAAAAAAAAAAAAGTTGATGCTCGGTGCATCAATGCAGGGAGGTGGTGGACCATTTGAGAGGTGAAGCATAACGCATTATTAGGCCATTGGAGAACTGTCTTTGGACGTAATCAGTACAGTAGTTGTGGGACTTAGTTTTTAAGTGATTGAGTTGTTAAGAGTTTGAGTTGTTATAAAAAAAGAAGATTGCCCCTCCACACTTGTATTTCCACCATGACATTGCCATGATGCGATGGAGGTGCAGATGAGAGAGCTTACTAGACTCTGAATTAATGGGTTCACTCAATCTAGTTTTCTCAATCTATAAAACTGTGAACTAAAATATAAACCTATTTTCTTTCTAAAAACACCCAACCTCATGCACAGTGTCATAGCAGTGGAAAATAGACTGATACCAACAATAGCAAAGCAGAAAGGAATAGTAGTAATCTAGTAGTAAGTGCAAGGGCCCAGGTTCAATCCCCAGTAACCACATACAACAAAGTTGGGAATTTCATTCATGCTCATCAGCACTCAGTACCCCATACCACAATGCTAGGTGTGGTGGCTCACACCTATAATCCCAGCACTCAGGAGGTAGAGGCAAGAGGATTTCTGAGTTCAAGGCTGAGTTCAAGACCAGCTTGAACTACAAAGTGAGACCTGTCTCAAATAAATTTTAAAAAGAAATAAAAAATAAATCAAATATTTGAAAAAGCCTCCTTAATTATCTTTAATGCAACTGTTATTAATAAACAGTATGGAACACTAAATGACAGTTATATAATGGGCCACTGACTTATGCATAAATGACCACAAACCCCATCTCCTCCTCTTTTTCTTTCAACAGCCAGGTGCGCTGTCTTTCAACTTTTATTAGTACATGTTTGTAATACATACTGATTACGTTCACTATAGGATAGTATAACATGTATGTAACACATTTTAATTCCTTTCTTTTCCCCTTCTTTCACATCTCTTTTATTTTTTCAGCATCAAATTCCTTGACTTACATATAAGTCCTTATAAAGATGATTACTATATTTGCATTTGAAAATCAGACTAATGAGTAAAAGAACATTAAAAAATGTGCTGTACTTGTATTAAGTCAATGTACACTTCTAGATATATTGCCTGCACTAAATATATTTTTCTTTCTCTATTTTTCCTATTATGTATTTTATATTTCTGTACAAGTTAAACAATGTCATATTTAAGTTTGTATTTTTGAGCTACTTCACTAACTTGATAGTCTCAAAGTACACCCATTTTCCTGTAAATGACTCAGCTTTGTACTTGCTTATGACTTAGGAGTACTCTATTGTGTATCAATACCATTTTTAATGTAATTATCTGTTGATGGACCTATAGGTTGATATGAATTACAATGCTATAAACATGAGTATATGCACAGCACTGTGGTATGATGTCTTTAAGTCTTTTGAGAGTATACTTAGAAGGGAAATAGCTAGGTCAAATGAAATTTCCACTTTTAGTTCTTTGACAAATCTTCATAACTACTTCCATAGTGGTTGGATTAATTTACAGTATCAGCAATAGCGAGACTGTCCACACAGCCTCACCAGCTTTAGTTATTGGTTGATTTCTTGATAGTAGCTATTATTTTTGGAGTAAGATAGAACCACAATGTTATTTTAATTTATATTTTCCAAATAGCCAGTGATTTTGAAGATTTTTTTCTTCTCTTTATTGACAGCTTGTATTTCTTCACCTGAGAAATGAATTTCAGATGCCCACTTAAAAATTTTATTGTTAAGTAGGTACATTTTATATACATATCATGATCACACTCAATATTGATGATTTGTACCAGTGTATGATATGACTTGATTCTCATTTTTTCCCATTTTCCTACCCGCCCTACAACCCTCACCTCCTATATACATAAGCTTTGTTTCCATTTTTTAAATTACATCACAATTTTTTCTTTCCCTTCATTGCTTACCCTTATCCCATTTCCCTTTGAATAGTTTATATTGTACAATTTCTAACATACATTTTAAAACTCATTCACATTTTCAATTTCTTATATCATAGAAAAGATATGGTATTTACAAATCTGTGACCTATTTATCATGTCCTGAAGGTATGTCAGATGCCCATTTTAAATTGGTGCTTTAAATTTAGAGGGTCTAATTTTTTTAGTTCTTTATATTATCTACACATTAGTCTTCTGTGTGAGGAGTAACTGAAAAAATTTTTGTCCTATTCTAGAAGTTGATTCTTCAACCTGTTTGTGGTTTCTTTTGCTGTGCAAAAGCTTTTCAATATGATGTAATCCCAATTCTTGATTCTTGGTATTATTTCCTGTGTAATTGTTGTTTTATTCAGAAAGTCTTTTCCTACACCTATGTCTTCAAGTGTTTTTTCCATTTTGTCTCACAGAAGAATAAATGTTTCTATTCTAATGTTTAAATATTTAATGCATTATGCTTTCTTTGTTTAATGCCTAATTGGTCTCAGGCCTGACTACTATACTGTTTCACCTGATATTTACTGGATCACACCTTTGTTGTTATTTCTTTGTAAGGCAATGCTCAAATTGCCTTTGTGACATTAACAATACTAGGTTACATTCACAGAGAAATTGGTTGCTAGACTAACCACACGGAGTCCTCATTTTCCAAATAACCAAAGTGGTGAAACTTTGGAGCTAGAGCAAAAGATTTTTGTCAGTCATGCCCAAATTACAGCACTAAAAGCAACTAAAGTGACCTTTATACTAACAACAATTTTTTTAGATATCCACAAATCTCAGAACAAAACCAAACATACAATCAATAACAGTAGAAACATTGGAAGAAAAGGGAAAAAAAAATGCTTTCCTAAATCCTTGTCTTTCCCTAAACCAATCCAGAGGGCACTAAAGTTCATAATATTATAAGCTACAAGCCTGAATTACTTGAAAGCATAGCAGAGGATGTTAGAAAACAGCTCAAAGACGTACTCAGTGGGATTACAATGAACAGATAAGTAAACATATAATGAAACTAATAACTAAAAAGATGCAGGAACTCTCAGACACTAAAAGAGAGCTAAATGAGCTAAACAAAATAGTGCAAAACATTAATGAACAGTTGTCCAAAGAATTAGTGTACATGAAAAGGTTTCAACTAGAAATCCAGGAAATTAACAGTCATATGAAAAACTATGGGCATCAGGACAGACTAATGTGAGGACAGAATTTCAGAACTAGAAAAACATGATGCCTTCACCAACTACCCAGACACCTTAAAACCAACAACAGAAAAATTTAAAATTGATCCAATAACTGTAAGATGATGATAAGAAGACTAATCTAAGAATAATTGGAATAAATGAAAAGCCATAAGACAACACAATGTCATTTTTAAAAAACTGTTTACAGACATAATGATAGAAAATTTCCCAAATATAGGGAAAGAAATAAATATACTGATAAGTAAGACATATGGAACACCAATACCCATGACCTAAAGATAACTTTGTTTTTTCTTTTATTCAGTACCAAGGATTGAGCTTAGGCCCTTGGTTCCAAGGCAGTCACAGTACCAGTTGAACTAAATGCTCAGCGGAAGAGAACTTCTCAATGCCACATTTTACTCAAAATTCCAGAAGTCCAGGGCCGGGGAGTTAGCTCAGTGGTTCCGGCGCCTGTCTTCCAAGCGCAAGGGCCCAGGTTCGATTCCCCGGTAACCACATAACAATACTGGGTGTGGAGACTCACACCCAGCAGCAACCAGTACCACATACCACAGTGCCGGGCGTGGTGGCTCACGCCTGTAATCCCAGCACTCGGGAGGGAGGCAGAGGCAGGAGGATTGTGATGTGAGTTTGAGGCTGAGCTCAGGGCCAGCCTGAACCACAAAGCGAGACCCTGTCTCAAAAAAACCTAAAAAAAATTAAAAAAAAAAAAATTCCAGAAGTCCAGCACAGGGACCAAATCTTAAAAGCTGGTAGAAAAAAGCAAAAATTCATTTAAAAAAGTAAACACAAGATGTAGCAATCACAAATTGGGCTGCTATAAACATGGCTGCACATATGTCTCTGTGATATGTACCAATAAAGATTAAAAAAAAGTAAACACATTAGAATCACAGCAGACGTCTCTACACAAACTTTAAAGTCCAAAAGACCTTGGAGTGAAGTGTTTCAAGCCCCAAAAGATAAAAACTTCCAACCTCAACTTGTGTATCTTTCAAATTGATGGAGAAATGAAGCATTTCCGTGAGTAGCATCTTGAGAAATTTATGACACCTCAATATATGATATATTTTCAAGGAAAGCCTTGAAAGAGGTAATTAAGCCAAAAATATCAATAACTCAAAAGGAATGAATACACTCAGTGGGATGGGCAGCTAAGCAAAAGAGGAAAATCTACAGAAATCCCTAACAAGAAAAGAATGCAATAATAGGAATAAGTCAATAACTTTCAGTAATAACTCTCAATGTGAATTTTTTTTAACTCTCCAATCAAAAAACACAGATTGGCAAATGAGATCAAAGGAGAAAACCCAACAATATTCAGCATAAAAGAAACACATTTAATTCAAAAATGTATGCACAGATTAAAATCACACTATGCAAAACAAAATTCCATGCAATCCAGAAAAAGGAGTTGCTATCCTAATTTCAAAGTGGATTTTAAGCTAAGATTTACAAGAACAAGCACAGAAGGTCATTACATTTTAGTTAATGGAACAATTCAACAGAAACTTTAGCAATTTATAAACATACACTCACCAAATGCCAGACCAGACAACTTCATAAAACAAACAACAGTGGACATGAAAAATCAGATGAACACAAATAAAATAGAAATGGGAGACCTCAATACCCAACTGTCATATGGGCAGATCAACTTGACAAAAAAATCAAGAAAGAAATATCAAAGCTGATTCAAATCTTTAAACAAATGATATCTATAGTGTTCCATCCAATAACAGAATACACATTTTTATCAGCAGCACACGATACTTTCTCCAATGTAGACCACAGACTAGTCAATAAAGCATGCTTAACGAAGTGTAAAAGAATCAGAATTATCTGATGTATGTTACCAGATCATAGTGCAGTAAAACTAGAAATCAGTGGTTAAAAAAACTACTTAAATTCTTCAAACACATGGAAATAAAACAATACTCTTCTGAAAAATCAGTAGGTTGTGGATGAAATTAAAAAATAGAGTTTCTACAATAAAGCAATAATGCTCATGTGATCTACTGAAACTTGTGAGATATGAAAACAGTTCTAAGAGGGAAGTTCATAGTAGTGAATTCCCACATCAGAAAAATAGACTAAGCTCAAATAAATACCCTAACGATGTACCTCAAAGTCATAACAAAACCAACAATCCAAACCCAAAGCTGACACAAGGGAGAAATTTATAAAGATTAAGGTAGATATTCATGCTATATTTCCAGTGTCTGAGGATCATACTGATTTCCCATAAATTTCAGTCAGAAATCCACAGGAAAATTAGAACTTGATCATTTACTGTGTCACCCTCAAAGTCTACAAATCTGATAGTCGGTTTTGAGTCACTATAACAGATGCTTGAGACAATATATGAAAAAATTTTGTTTAACTTGGCTCACACTTTTGCTTGGTTGATCCATTTGGTTTGGTTTGGGCCTGTGTTGAGGTGGACTGTGGTAGCACAGAGCGCGTGGCAGGGCAAAACCCCTGACTTCCTGGTTAAGAAGGGAAACGAAGAAGTCAGGGTCCCACTGACTCCTTCAAGGGTAGGTCCTCTGCAGCTTCCCACTAGGCCCAATCTCTTTTTGTTGAGACAGGGTCTTGCTTTGTAGCTTCAGCTGGTCCTGAACCAGCCTTGAGCTCAGTAGTCCTCCTGCCTCTGCCTTCCGAGGGCTGGGATTACAGGCATGAGCCACCACACCCAGCACTGTGGTATGTGGTACTAATTGCTGCTGGACATAAGTCACCACACCCAGCACTGTTGTATATGGTTACCAGGGATCAAACCCCGGCCCTTGCGCTTGCAAGACAGGCTCTGGAACCACTCAGCTAAATCCCCAGCCCAAGATCTCCACCTCTTAAAGTCTTCACCACCTCTCACTAGGACCATGGGCTGGGGACCAAAGCTTTAACAAAGGGGCCTACATGGTGCTTTCCAAATCCGAACTACAGCAGTAACAAAGCTGCAGATACTTACTGTGGGGTCAACACATGTGGAGTGAGCTTAAATCTTTACTATGTGTGAGTAAACAAACCAAACCAAATCACATCATTTTCTCCTTAAGAAAAGAGTTCTCAGCTACTGAGACAGAATGCAACTGATGTTCAATGAAGTCTTCATTCCAGGGTAAGACAAACAGACAAAGAATCTGATGTCCATTTCTTACAGTACTGCTCTGCTTCCCTTGGCCCAAGCCTATAAGGAATTCATAGCACCCTCTTCTAACACAAATATTCTTCCCTCCTGGGCCTGAGGACTGCTTCTTTTAAAGCAGCGTAAGAAGAAGGCAGATGGGTTGTGGCTTTGTGACTTGCCATACATTTTGTGTGCTATATTCTGAAAGTGATGACTGCAGGCTACAGAATTCTAAATGGTAATGCACTCATAAATAGCTAAGCTAAATTTCTAACAGATTTTGGTTGCCACTTTCCCTTAGAGTTCCCTATTTTTATCCCCAAATTGCTATCCATGGCAAATGACTGCTTGGTCTATCTGCCAGTCAGAGAACAGACTTTCATTTTCTTTTCTATTAAAGAGTGATCCTTTTTTACCCTGTGGCTTCTACAATTATCTTTGTACCTCCCTGACTACAAGGACATTAGCAGAATTCTATTGTCATGTCTGTGAACTTTTTAGTCTTCTAAGGGTCTCTGAAAAACATTCTTAGGACAAATGCCCTTGGAATAAAATACTCATGTTCATCAGTTTAAAGAAGACACTTCATGGTTGTAAATTACACTAATATCCCATTGCCTGGAAAAGCAATAATCCATCTCAAAATTCCATATCTTATAATATAAGGTATATTCCATATCTTATAATAGCTATATTAACTATAAATCTGATAGTTCCAAGATGATGTTTACAAACGTTCAGTCTCTGATAAAATTTTTTATCACATATTTTAAAAAAATATATTAGTAGAAAATGTTTTATTTCCTAACTACTTTTCTCTATTTTGTTCTAAGAAATGGTAATCTTCTTTAGTACTGCAAAATAATACAGAACAGATATTATGTGGTTCTAGTCATCCAATAAAATAGTCAGAATTAATTATTTGGATGATGCCATCTTTGAATCTTTCTGTAATTGTGCTCTGTACTGAATATGAGACTCATTTTCCTGCAAGGTCAAATAAATGTGCAATTAAGAGTTACTCCCTTGGGTCTTCCTCCCTGGCTGTCAGTTCAACTACTCCGGAATCATAATCTCTTCTCCGATGTATACACAGTACAACGTCATTCATGCAAACAGTATTCCAAATGACCTTACCGCATTAAAAGTCCTGTTTTATAATTTCTTGTGCTCAGCGTTCAGTGTGGTGAATCTCCTTCACCTTTATAAAGGTCATAAAGGTTTTTACATTTGAAATAGATTGTAGAAGAAAGAAAGAATGGAAGGGACAGCTGGTCTTTGAAAAACAAAAACAGAGTGCAAGCAGCACCAGGAATGTGGAAGGAGCATATTTAGGAAGAATTAAATAAATGTCCTTCCCCCATTCTGGGTGTTTCTATTCTTATTCAGTCACATAGTCATTGTGTTGTGTTTCACTCTTTCCAATGGAAAGAGGATTACATAAAATCACCAAGTGTTGGCTTTCGAATTTTGCTATGGTTTATGTCTAGATGTCCTGTCGAAATCTCGGCTGCTCACAGGTGGGCATTTTGGGAGTGAGAGAACCATAAGCAGACTAGTTCACTGATGAGTTTCTAGTTGACTTGCTGTTAGGAGGTAGAATCTGGTCAGAAGAGGTGGGTCCCTAGAGGCACAGCCTGGAAGGTGTTATTGCTTCCCTGCTCCTCATTTCACTATCTTTTGTTTCCAAATGTTACTTTATCAACAACTTTCTTCTGCCATTCTGCCTTGAAACACCTACAAACTGAGTCAAAATAACCCTTTCTTGCCTTAAATTATAACTGCTGGGTATTGTGACTCAGTGATTAGAAAGTAACTGAGACAAAATTCAAACATTTGGATTTGGAGTAGAGAACTTTGCTATTCAGAGTCAATAAAATTAGGGTCAATACAAAATATTTAACATCTCTCTCTCTCCTCATCCCATCTCCTTCAAATGAAAAATGATTCCTTGACCTGGAGAAAGAGAATGATACAGAAAGTATGAAAAGTCTGTGGTGAATTAAGTTTGCTATGACAAGCTCCTAGAATGAACAAAGGAGAGGAGCACAAAGTAGTAGAAAATATTAACCTAAGAAACAATTTAGTTGTCTTTTTTCAGTTAAAATGTGAAAATTTTCAAAGTGTAAACAAAAACAAAACTTTCCTCTTAATAGTGACAGTTCCTTTCCTATTCATTGTCCAGCAAGTGTGTGGTGTCAGAGCAACTATAAATTTGCTCAATGTGCATTCAACATAACGAGTTAAGACAAGTCTCTTTTATCATCTAAAACATGTATAGTCCTTGAGATATAAGACATAGCATCAGTCACATTGAAAAGTAAGTACAAAAGGAAAACTTTCTTGCTTATGGACTTTGCCTGAACAAAATCAACCCAACGGACAGGAGAAATGTGTCCTTCTGAGCCGGAAAGGTCTCCAAGGCCATTGTCACGCTCTAAATGTGACTTTACACTGCAGAACTCTCCTATACAACACCCAGCTATGTCTCTTGCACTCCCTTAGCACAATTCCAGATACATATGTTATACAAGGAACAATGAAAGATCAGTACAATCTTATGTTCTAGATTGCCTTGTAAATGTGTTCAGTTTAGCAAAATATTAGAGAACTTAATTTTATATGTAATATGTTGTCACCCCGAACAGTCCAAGTATTAAAATAGAGTTCTGCAATGCAGGGTACCCTTCTCTTAGTGTGGATTCTCCTTGAAACTACAGATGTTGCACCAATTTAGACGGTCACACTTTATTATGAGGAGAAATTCCAGAAAACAGAAGACAGAGGGAAGTATAATGAAGAGAGAACGTCATTCCAACACTGTATCTGTAAATGGCCAAATGCTTGATATCAGGCACTTTTGATTGAACCATCTCATGGAAAAAATGTTCAATATGCCATGTTGACAGCTGTACCTCGGGACAGTCCATCAGGAGGAAATCTGGGAGACTTTAGCTTTTGGCTCCAAGCTTCCATTGTGTACCATCTTACTGCACCAGGGCCGACTTCTCTGCTCTTCTGGATGGAATTTGCACCAAAATGAAGTACAAGTACAAAATGAAGTCTTACAGCAACTCACATCTTAACATCAAAGAGGGATGCCCTAGGCAAGGGCAGGATGAATGAAGTTGCAGTTGATTTATGCCTATGTATAGTTACGTGGAATCTTTGTAAAAATGATTGTCACAACAGCAGCTGGGTCAGAACAAGTACACAAAAACTGGAGAAAACTTAGGGTGATACGTGAGATTTACTTCATATAACCTCTTTAATATAATTTATATTAGTGTACTTAATATAATGTCTTTAGTTTCCAACTTGATCCAAAGTTTCCTACTTGGAAATGGAAACCCTGTGCATAAAAAAGGCATGTCTGCACCACATGCTGAATGAGTCAACTTTAAGTAAACTTTCTTTTCTGTAGTATTGGCCTTCACACTGAGCTTTTTTTTTTTTTTTAATCTTTAGTTTGAGACAGTCTAAGTCACTGAGTTGCTCTAGATGGAATCAATCTTACAGTCTTCCTGCTTCAACCTCTCAAGCTGCTGAGATTACAAGTGTGTTCCTCTATGACCAGCTTACCTATTCTAAGCAAAGTTTGGTAAACCTATAATGAATAACTTAAAGTGTTAAAAGTTATCTCAGACACCAGCTGCTCAAAGAATTGGGCAAATGATATAAATAACAGTCCTAGCCTTAAGCTAAGATATCTAATATCTATGCATCTTAAACAAAAGAAATTTATTTTCAAGCACTCTTAGAAATTTACATAAACACTAATAAAAGTACACTTAATGATTTCAACTTTCTCCAAAGCTGTCTTACAAAAGTTTCAAAATAATATATAGTAAATAATATTAGAAAAATAATTGATGATACAAAAAAGAATACATGTAGTACATTACTCACATACTCAAAAAAACCCTGCACAATTTTGAAAAATTTATAGGTAAAAGTGAAACTCAAAAAGGAAATTTTAAGATGTTGAAGTTTAGTAAAACCCCTATAATTTACTAAATGACAGCTAAAATTTGAGGATTTCAGTCAACACAGTAATAAAACCGAGCTACATAACCTCAGTTTCTTTTACTAGAAAGTTTAGGTCTGAGAATAAATGAAAAGAGTTCAGTGCAAAATGGTAGCTGGGCATGGTGGTGCACACCTGTAATCCCGGCACACGGGAGGCTGAAGCAAGAGGACCACTGCATACTCAAGTCAATCCGGTTTGCACGGTGAGTTCAAGGCCAGCCTGTCCTACAAAGCAAGAACTTATCTAAAGAAAAACAAAAGAAGACAATACAAAATAAAACAAAAAACAAGATAGCAAGAATAAACAAGATAATAAAACAAAGCCTTAAGTATAATAATTAATAAAATAAAGTCACAAAACAATAGTACATAGACTTTTATCAAAAATATACACTTTAAAAAGCATAATAAGATAATTTTTTTTTTTTTTTTTGAGACAGGGTCTCGCTTTTGTAGTTCGGGCTGGCCCTGAGCTCAGCCTCCAACTCACATCACAGCAATCCTCCTGCCTCTGCCTCCCGAGTGCTGGGATTACAGGCGTGGGCCACCACGCCCAGCACTGTGATATGTAGTACTGATTGCTGCTGGGCATGAGTCTCCACTCCCAGTATGGTATGTGGTTTCCGGGGGATCGAACCCAGGTCCTTGCGCTTGCAAGACAGGCGCTGGAACCACTGAGCCAAATCCCTCGCCCCTAAGATAAAATTTTTTAATGCTGACTATATTTTTAAAGAAGCAAGACATAAATTCACTTCCTTAGTGAAAAATGAGCAAATAATTATATAATCTATTACTTATAAGTAAGCAAAGATAAAAATAGTACAATACGATGGACAACATTCTAGAAATTATTATGAAAATCTGGCTAATGTGAAAAAATATGGGGAAAATAAATTAGCAAGATGGTGTATCATGAAGAAAGCCATAAAATAAAGGAAAGTTTAGTTAAATTTCCTCAATTACAGAGATCTGATATAAACCTTATAAGATTTATATATCACTTTTATATCACTTTTATGAAAATTATTCTCGGGCTGGGGATTTAGCTCAGTGGTTCCAGCGCCTGCCTAACAAGTGCAAATGCCCGGGTTCAATCCCCAGTAACCACATACAACAGTGCTCGATGTGGAGACTCACACCCACCAGCAATCAGAAGCACATGCAACAGTGCCAGGCATAGTGGCTCAAGCCTGTAATACCACCACTTGGGAAGCAGAGACAGAAGGATTGCTGTGAGTTCAAGGCTGAACTCAGGGCCAGCCAGAACTACAAAAGCAAGACTATCTCTTAAAACAAACAAACAAACAAAAATTATTCTAATACACAAAAAATAGATAATTCATCAACTATGTTGTAAGTTTGACATAGCTTCCCCCCCCCCCAATGTAGAAAATACAAATACAAGGAGGGCTGGGGATTTAGCTCTGTGGGTCCAGCATCTGCCTTGCACACACAAGGTCCCAAGTTTAATCCTTGGTAAACACATACCACAAAGCCATCAGCAATCAATACCACACACCATAATGCTGGGATTGGTGGCTCATGCCTGTAATCCTAACACTCCGGAGGCAGAGGCAGGAGCATTGTTGTGAGTTTGAGACTTGCCTGGGCTACATAGTGAGTTCAGGGCCAGCCTTACAGAATGGAGTATTACTTTGCCATGAAAAATGATAAGCTTGAATCATTTATACTTAAATGGACATACCTTGAGGATATCCTCATAAGTGAAATAAATAGGTCACAGATAAGTAAATATCGCATCTTTTCTCTGGTACGAGAAAATAAAGATGTAAATGAATCCTAGAATTGTATGTTATATATTGTGAAATAGAAAATACTCAAAGCAAAATAGGGTGAAGGGGGAAAAATAATGAGATTATAACAAAAAAGAAAGGAAACAAAGTTTATGTATACGGGAGGGTGGTAGGGTGGGTAGGGCTATGGGAAAAAATGAGAATTAAGTTGTTTCATATACTGGTACAAATTCTCATTGTTGAGTGCAATCATGATGTGTATATGTAATGTACCAATTAAGATTTCAATAAAAAATAAATAAAATATAAAATAGTTTACCTGAAGCTCAAAAAAAAAAAAAAACCTACCAAAAAAATAAAGAAAACTACAAGGAAGTAAAAATGTACATTAATCATACAAACATAGAAGCAAAAACTAGAAAAATTTTGGGATATTGGAGATATTATAGTCAGCCCTTCATTATTGCAATGACATTGTGAAAGTGTTTTATCTCAATATTAGATGGAAAACACAATCTAAGAAAATTCACCAGCAAAATTAGTTCACTGAGATATCTGAAGTGACAAAGAATAATCAACAGGATGAATAACGGTATGTCATTGAATAGTATCAAACAGCCAGTCATGATAAAAAATAATCCTGATCAAAATTATCTTCCATAAATATATTTACTAGATAAATATAGCAAATATTTGTAGCATATAAGACCCAGCATTCTAAGATAATTTACATTATATTCAGTAATTTTTTAAAGTATGTATGTCTATGTGGAAATATCCCAAATCCCGTTAATATGTGTTAATGAAACAAAAATTTTAAATCATCGCATATTACTGGTACTAATTGATTTTGCTTTAAAGGTGCTATTTTCCACAGTAAAAGTAAAATAAATAAAGTTTGCAAAGTTTATGATCACCCTTGTAAATAGTCTAAGAAAATGAACTCGAATTAAAACAAAAATTCAACTATGGCTAAATCAAAGAATGAAAAATAAAATAAATCATTACCTTATACAACAAGGAAACTTAAAAAAATTAATTCATAATTTGAACACATACCAAGTACAGATAAGATTGAAAACAAGAATATGAAATTTATTATAGGGACATGTGAATAGATTTGAATGAATTTTAGAACTTTGAACTTTAAAATTACCCCAACAAAGTAGGCCAGCCATTCCTCAGTTAAAATTTTTGAAGGTAGTAACTGGATGGAACTTTTAGCAGTGTCTCAGTAGAATATCCTTTAATGGGGGCTGTTCCACAGGGTACCACAGAATGGTCATTGAGAGTATGGGCCAGAGTGTCTGGCCAGCTGGTGCTCTCACTTCTTTTCATGGGAAATCATAGGATAGCTTTTCAAGTCTTAACTGTATGCTTTATCTATGTGCTTTAACTATAATGTTGTGTTGCTGAGTCTGTCTTCTTGATCTTCAGTGTCCACCACTGTGGAGCTGGAGACTTCAAGTTTCCTCACACCTGCCAATGCCCTGAGGCCTTCTAGGAATTTATTCATATACTCTAGGACGATAGTTCCCAAAGACAGTTGCCCAGGCCTTTGGACTCATGCAGAGACACATGGATCAGGTCCAGAATTGTGTGATGTTTGAGGATGTGTTTGCATTTTTCATCCATGAGGAGTAGGAACTATTTGATGATTACCAGAAGCTCCTGTAATTTGAAGTGATCTTAGAAAACATATATTTGTGTGCAGGGGTTGCTATTTCTGTATCCTATTGTTTATCCAATTTGATGCAGAGAGAGAGCCCGTGTTAAGCTTTCTGCTTAGATATAGCTCTACATAAGATGAAGATGTTAGGGATTAATCCTAATCCTGGACATGGGTACAAAGCAGAGGGAAAATTGTACTCACCCTTGCCTTGCAAATGGGCCTCTCATTGTGGACATTCAAAGATGTGGACAAATGTATTTGTGTATCTGCAGGACACTGTCACAATTGTGTTGCTGTGTGCTTACTGTACAGTGTGACAGTATTCAATAAGACAATTCCAATTGAGGCCTTACTGTATTTCTGTGTGTGTTTGGTTTACCTGATATGTTTTTATCGAAATGTATAAAACTTTACTTTGTCAGACTTATGAATGAATCTGACTTATATTCTCTCAGAATAGAACTCTTGTATAAGTCAGGGACATACTATAATTCAATTACCAGTAAGGAAAATCATAAAATTAATAAACACACTAACCAATCACTGCCCTTGATGAGGAAAACAATAAGTAGCTTCAATAGATAGGTAAATAGGAGGTAGTTTGTGGGCTCAGAGCTCCTGAAGTACAGATTCAAGTTCAAATAGGCATCAGCATGTCCTTAAATGATTAACAACACAGATTGAAGAGAGAACAAAGTTAAGACTATTCTGGCCCCAAAATTCAACAGGGAACTCAGCACAGAGTTATCATATCAGTCTGTTCATGTCAGAGACTGTTCTGTTTGGGACCAGCCAACAACTGCATACAATGTGTGAAAAGGAAAATCTTCATTGAAGTTATGGAATAACATAGGAAGAAAATATGTATATTATAGTCATGATGTCATGTTTTGTTTTGTAAAATACTGCATGTAAAATTTTGTCTTGCTCCTGAGAGTGGTTTTCTACGTCATAAGCCTTAAATCTGCTATTCCTCTGCTAGGTATATACACAAAAGAATTAAAAGATTAGTATCATAGTGACATATGTGCTCTCATGTTTATAGCAGCTCAGTTTGTGATTGATAGATCTTGGAAACAACCCAAATGTCCATCAACTGGAGACTGGATAAAAAAGTTGTGGTTCTTCTACAGAATGGAATATTACTGTGCCATAAAAAACCGATAAGTTTCAATCCTTTATACTTAAATGGATATACCTTGAGGACCTCCTCATAAGTGAAATAAATAGGTCACAGATGTGTAAATATCGTATCTTTTCTCTGGTATGAGAAAATGAAAATGTAAATGAGTTCTAGAATGTATGTTATATATCGTGAAATAGAAAATACTCAAAGTGAAATGGGGCGAACGGGGAAAAACAATGAGATTATAAGCCTTAAATCTTTTTAAAAAATCGCATGCACCAAATTGAAAAACCTTTAAAATTTATGTCAAAAATGTATTATGGTAACATAGTGAATCACCATTTGACAGCAAAAAATTCACCAGAATATGCTGCATATTAAAATAGTAAATCAGAATTTAATAACAGAGAAAGAAGGTATTGCAGAACAGATGGTCCAGGCACCTGTGAGAACACTGGTACCTTTGAAAGTGCTTCACAGCAGCTATTGACAAGTGCTGAAGTCCAGCAAAAGATTTTCTATCTTTTTCAACTGGGACTTCCAGTTCATTATTTGTAAGTTGAGAAATTAATTAAGAATCAGGGATCTGCAAACACAGACAGTAAATAACAGGTCTTTGCATTTGAACATAAAATTTTAAAGAATTATGTATATACCTATAAAGAAAAAATTGAATTCAAAATCGATGGCTACCATTAAAAAATCATAGTCATAGATTATATGCTAACACCGTCAACCAATACCAACTTACCCAAATCTAAAATTCTGTTTAATAAGGCCACAAGTATTTGTGTGGCAAACAGAATGCCAACCCCTACTAACTTTAGTGAAATAATTAGCTCCTTCTTACTCTGTTGATTTTAATATGGAAAAATTGATTTTCCATACAGTACTTTTATTACAATTTTTTTGCTGTATAATAAAAGGAACAAAAATGATAACATGGCAAACCTGAACCCAAAAAGATTCCACCTGGTGTAGACATGAAGTTCAAAGATCTTCCTTTTTCCTTAGCATAATCAATCAGTATTTTTTAAAATACCCCATGTGCCAACAATTTTGTCATGCTTCACTTTGCTTCCTGGCTTCTCCTCACAGTGGAACCCAAGACAAGCACCTATCTTACACTGGGGCACTGAAGCAGGTGAGCAGGTGAGCATGGGGGACCCTCATGGGACCTCCAATATGTTTCTTCTCAAATACATCCTGAGAGGGTAGGGAAGACATCACAAAAGTATCCACGTGACACAAAGCCAAGGAAAATTGAAAAAATTAAAAATGTCACCAGGTAGCTGGTTCAGAGACAAGGCTCAGTGTAGCCGGTCCGTCTCTGTCTAGCTGCTTCAGAAACACACTACTGGGCTGTCTCCCTGTGAACGATGTTGCTGTGAGAGAGCTGAACCCAAATGAGCTTTTAGGGTGACTCACCCCGTGAAAGGTCCCTTGTGTCCATTGTCTCTGCATTCCGTGAGTCCTGTTTCCCCTGGTTTGAGTAAAATATCTGGGCTCCTCACTGCACCTGCAGCGTCCTTGCCTTGTAATCTCTTCTCCCCATATGCATTGGTTAGTTTCTCACTGATCAATAAAACTGTCTATGGTTCAGACCTGGACAGATGCTAACTGTGACCCACCTGGACTAACATCTTTTCAGATTAATAGACACTTTAAAGTACTGTGTTAGTTTTGCTGAGACAAAATACCCAACACCCAAAGTAAAGGAGGAAGATGGCTTATATTGCGAAGAGGTTTCAGTCCACGAGTGCCTGGCTGTGCAGCAGAGCAGTAGAGGGGCAAAAGTTCAGGATGGTAGAAGACAGCAAAGGCAACAAAAAAATGTAACAGCATCCTTCTGTCCCTTTTATCTTATTCAGATTTCTGGGATTTGAGTGGTACCAAACCAATCACTCACATGTAGTGGTTTAGTGATCACATTTCCTTACTCCCAGCATCACACGGTCCAGATTCAGTCACCTACAAAAAGCATAAAGTTTGCCGGACAACAACTAAGCACAAGTACTCTTCAAGGGAGAAAACAATGATGGTGATGAGGAATCATGAGGGCTGAGGGTAGGTGTGGAGTGGTTTATATGGAAAGGATTTGGGCAGATGGACATCTCTTGTGGAATCACACTGATGATACCTCATAGGTCACTATTTCACATAGACTTAAGTAGAAAATATTCACCTATCAGCCCTCGCCATAGTCACTGACTCACACATGTGAACACTGAACTCTCCCACATGCCCCTTGCATGAGATCTGAAATGACAGCATCTTGAGGTAGACAGTCTCCTGTGAGGAAGGAGAAATGGAGCAAAAGACCCGAGACTGAGCCTTATAGCACACTCTTCACAGACTTCACCAATGTCCCTTCTTTTCCATCGTTTCCCATGGGTCTTGCTATTATAGCTGCCTCAAATCCACATTTATAGGCCACATATTTGTGTTTGTTTCCTGCCGTGCAGTTTGGCAACTGTGCTGCTTGTCACAACATGATGGTCTCTGGGGAATATACGGGAAAATCTAAATATCAATTGCATTCTAATCTCCAGCTACAGGGAGAATCACTTGCTTACTGTATCGAGCATGTCCCTTAGGAAAACTTACACACAAGAGTCTCCTGGAATTACCTGTTATATTTTTAAATTTTGAGTTGAAAAATACAGAGCATCTGAAGGCTTAATAGAATGTATTGCTATGTTATTATAAAGCAAATATGATTTCAAGCATTAATTGAACAAAATGAGAGAGCATGAATCCTAAACCTGGAATTTATAGGTAATATTTCTTCATTCAATACTAATTTTCAGGTTTACTTAACATCAGCCCTAAAATTATATCTGATGTGGCACTTCAGACTAATTATATACTGCATTCAGCCTGGAATTTTATAGATCTGGATATATCAAGAAACTATTGGGATAGTAGCAAAGTGAAAAATCAAGGCAGGTGGTCCCATAAGCTAAGTACAGAAAATTCTCCTCACACTACTTAAACAACTTTATTGGATCCAATGAAACCAAATAAAATTTATGAAATTGTACGATATGTTGATTATATTTTGTCTGCAGTTTATAAGATGAAGACTGCCATTAATCAGGGAAAAAAACCAAGAAAATAGTCACACATTCAGACTTCCATCAATGAAGACGTATCAATTATTTTTCCTCAATTTTTATTTTTTATTGGTAAGTAATGCTTACATCCCTTGAAGAGTTAGGACATATACAAAATGCACCTTAATTTTTTTCCTCCCTATTCTCTCCTTTCCTTTTCTTTTTCTCATGTTCTGTTGGTCCTTTTCACATGTGCAAAAGATATATCTCCCTATATCCTAATGTCTAGTTTTTATTTTGCTTTTTATCTATATTTTGGAGTTCTCATATAAAATAAATCACCTGATACTTAAACTCCTGTACCTGCACTATTGCACTTAACATTACATTCGAAAGGTAGACCTATTTTCCTACAAAGATCTCAAGTTTATTCTTCTTTACAGAAATGTAGAATTCTGTTGTTATATACACTACATTTGCTTTATCCAATAACTTATTGATGCACATATAACATAACTTCCAAGATTTAGCTCTTACAAGTTGTGCTACTACATATGTACATGGATTTACATGTGTCAGTCTAACATAATATCATCAATTCCTTTCAGTAAGATACCTACAAGGGAAATAGCTGGGCTGAATGGAATTTCTAATTTTAGGTTTTAAGGAACTTCCACAGTGGTTATATTAGTTTACATTCCTGCCAACAATGTAGAATGGCTCAATTTTCCCTGCAGCCTTGCTAGTATTATTATTTGATTCCATGGTGAAAGCCATTTTTTCTGGGATAAGATGGAATTTCAGTATTGTTTTAATTTTTATTTCTCTGATGCCAGAGATGGTGAACAAATTTTCATGTATATATTGGCCATTTCTGCATCTTCTGAGAAATCTCTATTAATTTGCAAAGCCCACGTTTTCAGTTGAGTATTTTATTTGAGGAGGAAGTCAAATTTCTGGAATTCTTTATATATTCAGGATGTTTGTCTTTTCTCTGCAGAATAAATGCAAATTTTTGTTTTGTATTTTGAGACAGGGTCTTCCTTTTTAGTTCAGGCTCACTCTGAACTCACTTTATAGCCCAGGCTATCTCTGAACTCAAGACAATCCTCCTGATTTTGTCTCCCCAGTGCTGGGATTACAGGCATAAGCCACCATGCTCGGCATTGTATGTACTTACTGGGGATCAAACTCAGAACCTTTTACTTGCTAGGCAGGCACTGGAACCACTGAGCTAAATCCCTGGCCCAACTGCAATTTCTTTTTTCATTTTGTAGGTTGTCTCTTAATTCTGTTGGTTGTTTACTTAATTGACCAGAAGTTTTTAAATTTAATATAGGTCTCTCTGTTAATTCTTCATGTTATTTCTTAGGTAAAGGAGGTTACAGGTACAGAAAGGTACAGAAAGTCCTTGCCTACAAAGGTTTACCTGGGTAGCTTTTTTTAAAACATTTAGATTTTTTATCCATTTTATTTAATTTTAGTACATGGTTAAAGTCATAAATTTGCCTTCTATCATCTCCACTGGACAGCAATTTTTCCCAGCACCATTGTTTAAAGAGGCTATCTTTCCTCCAATGTATTTTTTCTACTCCTTTGTCATAGATCAAATAGGTGAATATACCTGGGATTATTTCTGAGTCCTCTATTCTATTCCATTGATCCATATGTCTACTTTTGTGCTAGTACCATGCTGTTACTAGCAATGTGGCTTTGTAATATAACTTGAAATGCGGGACTACGATTCTTCCCAGTTTGCTCTTGTTACCCAGGATTTCTTTCACTATTCTAGGATCCTTCTGGTTCTATGTGAATTTACAATTGTTTTTTTCTAGTTCTATGAGGAATGCTGTTGGGATTTTGATTAGGATTATATTAAATCTGTATATCAGTTTTGGAAGGTCATTTTTACTATACAGGTTCTACCTAGTAAAGATAGATAGTTTCCTTTTTCTAATATTGCCATCAATTTTCTTTTTTCAGTGAAGAAGCTTTCATCATGAAAGTGTTTCACTTCCTTCTTAGATTAAGTCATATGTATTTAATTTTCTTGATACTATTGTAAAAGGTGTCATTTTCTTGATTTTTTTTCTCAACAAGTTCTTTATTGGTGTACAAGAACACTATTGATTTCTATGTATTGCCTTTTATCCTGTTACAATGCTAAATTTGGTCATTAACTCCCCGAGTCTTTTGGTAGAATTCTTTGAGTCTTCTATGTAGATGATTGTGTTGAGATTTCTTCCTTTCCTATGTATAATCCTTTTATTTCTTTCTCTTGTCTGATCATTCTAATGTCACATGTACTGTGTTGAAAGATGTGGTGTTATTGAATGTCTTTCTGATTATAGAGGGAAAGCTTTCAGTTTTTCTTCATTTAATATGACACTTGTAGTAGGTATATTATAAATGGTTTTTATCATATTGAGATAAAGTTCTTACATATCTACTTTCTTCAGGAAATTTATTATACATAGATGCTGGATTTTGTCAAAGTCCTTTTCTTGGTTGTATTGAGATGATGATGTAATTTTTCCCCTGGGTTTATATTTATATGTTGCATTACATGTATTGATTTTTGTATCTTAAACTATACTTGCATTCCTGGAAAGAAGCATATGATCTTTTGATGTTTGTTGGATTTTGTTCGCCAATATTTTCTTGAGAATTTTGTGCCTGTGCTTATTAAAGAGATTGACTTATACTTTTCTTTTTGGGTTGGGTTATTGTCTAGATTATAATCAGGGTAATGTTACCTTCCAGGAAAGACTTTTGGAGTGCTCCTTCCCTTTTTAATCTCATTAAATATATTTGTTACATCCTCCATGAAGTTCTTGTAAAATTCTACAGTGAATATAGTGGAATCTAGATATTTCTTATTTGGGTATTTTTAAAATTACTGCTTCAATTTCCTTATCTTTTATTGGATTAGTCTGTGTTTTTATCCTTCTGATTCAGTTTTACTAATTTATATGGGCCTAGAAATCTGACCATTCCTTCTGAATTTGCCAACTTATTGGAATATAGATTTTTGTAGTAGTTGCTAATCACCTTCTGGATGTCATTGATATCTGTTATAATTTCATTTTTTATTTCTAATTAGAATGATTTGAGTCTTGCCATCTTTCAAAAGTTTTGCTAAGGATTTATCTATCTTTTTTATTTCAGAGACCCAACTTTTGAATTCATTTATTCTACTCTATTCTTCTTTGTTTCTTCTGAGCAGTTTTGGCTTGATATTCATTTCATCTCAAAATAACAGCTCTTTCTGCTTGTTTTCTGACTTCCATTGCATGCAATATTGTTTTCTGTTCTAGTCCATGAATTAATTTTTGGGTTAAATGTGTTTCTTTTATGTAGCAAGCCATGGTACTTTGTCTCTTCAGCCCTCCTCCCTCAACTTGTGTCTTTTGATTAGACTATTGGGACTATTTGCTTTGAGAGTTACTACTGAAAAGTATTGACTTATTCCTCCCATTGCATTATTTTCCTGTTACTGTTTCCTCTTTTCCCTTCTACTTAACTGATCACCCTGTCTAGGGTATTCTACTTAACAATTTTTAGCATTATTCGCTTCAATTTTTCTTTCTATAATATCTTTGAAAAAATTCTGAAGTGCTAGTTCAGTGGTGAATTTTCTTAGGTGTTCTTTGTAATGAAAATACCTTATTTCTCCATCAATCATCAAAGATGTTTTTGTAGGATATATTAGTTTGGGTTGGAGATTGTTTCCTTTGGGGGCTTAAATCATTCTCTCCTCCTGACCTTTAAGTTTTGCGTTGTGAAGTCTTCTGTAATTCTAATAGGTTTACCTTCATAAGTGATTTGTTGCTTTTTCCTAATAGCTTTTAAGATTTTTGTACTTGCATTAGACTTCTGGAATTTTGACTATGAGGTGTCATGGAGAAGTTCTTTTTTGATTTTGGTTATTTGGAATTATATATTCCTTGCTTATGTCTGTGTTAAACTTTCCCCATCAATACTACATAGAATCAGCTTTGAGGAAGGTGGGAGTATAGGGGCATTTTGTTGCTTTGCCTTCTCATCTATCTATCTATATCTTTCTTTTTTTCTTTCTCTCTTCTTCCTCTTCTTCTTCTTCTTCTTCTTCTTCTTCTTCTTCTTCTTCTTCTTCTTCTTCCTCTTATTCTTCTGCTTCTTCTTCTTCGTTTTTATTTTGTCAGCATGTCTAAGGTTTGAGACTCAAGTATATTGAAAAGACTATTTTTGTTAGGGTAGTGATTGCTTTAGTTTGTATTTGCTTTTAGGTGATGCCTTGTGGGTGTAGCTATCTAAAGGCCCTTGCTCTGTCTCAAGATCCAATGACCTCTATTTATTTGGAAGGGAAGACTGCAGTGTTTTTTCCCAGCACTGAGTTCTCCTGTAATGGACCACAGTATTATTAATGACATGAAGGAAATCCAAATTTTTTTTTTTTTTTTTTAGGTTTTTGGAGACAGGATCTCACTTTGTGGTTCAGGCTGGCCCTGAGCTCAGCCTCAAACTCACATCACAATCCTCCTGCCTCTGCCTCCCGAGTGCTGGGATTACAGGCGTGAGCCACCACGCCCGGCACTGTGGTATGTGGTACTGGTTGCTGCTGGGTGTGAGTCTCCACACCCAGTATTGTTATGTGGTTACCGGGGAATCGAACCTGGGTC
>PVIR01014156.1:0-18033 GCA_004026965.1 Petromus typicus | reverse complement strand
TACAGGCACCGGAACCACTGAGCTAACTCCCTGGCCCTCCAAATATTAATATATACAAAATATCAATTAATAGCAACAACTATGCCACTTGGGCAATAGCAATAAGATCAGTAACAATAATAGCGTCAGAGATCAACTGAGTGTTGATATAATCTAATAACCAATAATGTAGCAGTCTTGTTAAATAATTTAATCTTATTGATACAATTTACATATACATAATGATCACATTCATCACAGAGAATTTGTATCTATACATAATATATCTTGATTTCTTTTTTCCTCTTTCTGTCCTTATTTACAAAAACCTAATTTCCATTATTTTCCTCCTGTCATTTTTTTTTTCTTTTTCCTTCCTTACTTTCTGCTTCCCTCATCTTTAGGCCCTCTTTATTTTTGAACACTTTTTTCTTATTTCATATTGTCTGTTTGTTATTTTTGTCCCTATTTTCATTTTCAGTTTCTTACACCAGTGAGACAATGTGATATTTACACATATTTGCCTGATTTATTTCACTTAAGAGTAGAGCTTCAAGGGCTGGGGATTTAGCTCAATGATTCTGGAGTCTGCTTTGCAAGTGCAAGGTCCCAGGTTTGATCCCCGGTAACCACATACAACAATGTTGGCTGTGGTGACTTATGCCCACCGGCAGTTAGTATCACACACCATAGTGCCAGGCGTGGTGGTTCATGCCTGCAATATTAGCACTCAGGGGGATTGTTGTGAGTTTGAGGCTCACCTGGGCTGCATAGTGAGTTCAGGGCCAGCCTGAACTACAAAGTGAAACCCGATCTCAATTTAAAAAAAAATAGCATAACTTCAAATTGTCTCCATTCAGCTATCAGTGTTTCAAATTTATCCTTCTTTATGGCTGAGTAATACTCTATTATATAGAAAAACAACATATATTTTTCCATTCATTGGTTGATGAGGATTTGGGGTGTTCCCAAAATTTAGCTATTAAGAACTATCACATAAACATGTGTGTACATATATATTTGTGGTATAACGTTTTTAATTCCTTCAGGAACATACCTGGAAGTGAAATAGCTGGGTCAAGTGGGATCTCTAATTCTAGCTTTTTTTGTGGACTCTCCACACTAATTCTCATAGAAAAGAGATCTGTAATTATAAGATAAACACACAGCCAACCAAATACTGACTAAATATCTACTACCTGGAACCACTGTACTTCCTCTAATTACAGAACAGTATTAAACAGCAATAGTATAGAGTTAACTATCTAAAAAGTTATAACAGTTAACAGTTATATTAGTAAAGATAATGGGCTGAAGTGCTAGATATTTAAAAAGTAATATTTGAAAAATTAATAAATGTTAGATAAGAAAGAAGATGGAATAGTGAGAAAAAGGTTCATGCTGAGAAATAAAAATTTAATTATATTACAGAGAAATAAATTTAATTATATTACAGAGAAATAAAAATTTAATTTATTAAATGAAATTAAATAAGAATTTAATTATATTACAGAGAAATAAAAAGCAGACAAGAAAAAGAATAAAGAAAAGGAAAAAGTTAAAAAGGATTAAAAAAAGAAGAAAGAATCCACCCAAATCAAATGAAACCTATGAAGGAAAACGAAAGAAAAATATCTTAAGTCACCGAGATTCTCCTAGTTTTTTAATGATAATGAGGGTACAAGGACACTCTCGGACTTAATGCAAACACTTTCAAATCCAGCCACCTATGAAAGCTACACTCACTAGGCCTGGTTCCTCACTGGAGCTTAGTCTGCCCAAGAGGTCTATGTCTAGCCTGCACTCTCTTCGAAAGTCTCCCATCAATGTCTCCCATCTAGTCACTGTGCGAGAGTAACACTGAAGCCCTGAAGAGGAAATGCTCTGTAGTTGTTCTTTGGCTCAGTGTTAAACAATTAACCCCTTCTCAAAATGGTGCTTGATTAAACACCCTCTGGCAATATGACAGGTGCTCCCCATTTTTCTTCTCAAACTCAAGCCTGCCATAAATCACTTTTGGATTAAAAGTCTTTTGTAGTTTAGAACAGCTGTGTACTTTGCTTGAGGCTAGCATTGCTAGCCAAGTCTGTAATTTCTCCCTGGACCTCCTCTGGGCTTTCCCTTTTCTCCCTGATGATTGGTCACCTGCACAATGAGGACAGTCAGTTGGTTCACACCTCCTCTGTCCCATGGTGAAAGGAAACAAAATATAGAGCCAGCTCAGAGTTAGTGTGGGTGGCTGTGACAAAGTATAGAAGCCACATGCATGCATATTCATTCTTATAAGTAGTAAATCAGTTATTTCCACCCTTTCTGCTTTCATTTACAATGATTAATAAAATACAGTAAATCCCTAAATTACAAATATTTGAGTTGTGAACTTTGACAGGTGTACTCTGTAAGCTTCACTTCATCAGCTGATGAATGATTTCAACCTACAAAGAATTCTCCCAGAAGTCATTTGTAGGTTAGTGATTTACTGTAATGCAAGAAAAAATTTCGGAAACTTCAATATTGCCCACATCATAAATGCATCATCTCTAAACATGTCTTAACCAAGTTTTAATTTTTCTAATATCATCCTTTTAAAGAGGACTAAAGTTGTGTTATTCATATAATTTTATTCTTTCCACAAAAATCTATGATCCTAGTTTCTTAACCACAATAGGAAAAATATTTTTTTCACCAAATAACTCAAGAATAATTGAACAACCAGATGTAAAATAAAAAAATCAATGTAAGAAGATATCTGAGATTTTTTTCATAAAAGTTAAGTCAAAATATATTACAACTCTAAATGTAAAATGCTATAAAACACCTATATAGCATAGGGGAATATCTAGATGATTTGGTTATGGGAGTGTTCTCTACAATATATTGAAGAAATACTTCATCAAAGAAATATTTAATAAGGCAAAATCTGTTAAAAATTAAAAATTTTGAGTTATTGAAGGAATGAAAGGAAGTCTGGTGTGAATAGAATCTAGAGGGTATTAGAGAAAAGAATTTCCAGAGGTATGCATAGGTCAGCTCTTCAAAATGTTTTAAATATATTAGGAAATGGAGATATTTTAAGTTTAATCTGAAGTCCTTGAAAAGTTTTAAGAAGATGGCATGACATAGTTTACATTTTAAGGACATTGTCTTCCAGTTTATAGAAAATAGATCCATGAACAACAATGGGTTGCACATATATTTTCACAAACTTAGAAAAGATTATGAAATTGAGAAGATGCTGCACAATAAGACTTTTAGGGGAAAAGGTAGGAGGCAGGAAATATATCCTTTTATCTAATGAGAGAGGATCTATTGGAAATTTTATAAATCTAAAATAAAATTTCTAGTGAAACAGGGACTTAATTGCTCCCTCTACTATCAATCATGAGTCTTTGTTGAGCCAAAATATGCCCCACAGTTGACTAAAAATGCAGTTAAATTGACTTTCATTTTGTAGCCTTTGTTGCTGTCAAATTTCTTCTGGGTTTTACTTAAGGACGTGTTAATCATTTAGGGAGTAGCTGTCTAGTGAGACAGGGTTGATTAGCCCTAAATTTGCATGATCTCATCCTCCTCTAAGAGTAAGGACACCAAGGTCAAAGGTTTGCATAGATACGGGGTTTTCACTGTCCTCAAGATGTCCTCACCTAGGTTCCAGGAAAGGCACAGCCTCCTCATGACCGAGACAGAGATAATCCTTTCCTGGGAATGAAACCATCCTTTGGCCAAAAAGACTTCAAAACTGCAGCACCAGTACTAAGATAACGGTCAGTTGGTCATTGTGAATGTCGAGATCTAGAGATCCTGGCCGGTCCACTAACCTTTTAAAGCTGGCCTCCTGCCTTTGTGGATGCGCCTTTCTGAACCCCTGTACTGGAGTGTGCCTCCTCCAGCTACATAAACTGGAGTCCTGGCCCATCTTCTCTCTCACTTTCCAATTAATAAAGCCTTTTTCATGTAAATTTGCACTTTAGTTTTACTTCCCACTCCTACTAAAGCAAGGACCCAAACTGGCCAGCAGCACTTACAGTGTATAAGTTTCAGTTTGGAGTAATTTGTATGTTTCCCAAGAGTACAGTGAGTTGTCACTTTATGTGGTTTATTCCCCTGCAAAACTGCGAGATTTTAAAATTAGAATCATCTGTTACTAATTTAGGGAATGTTATATATCCTTTGAACCAGCTTATTCACATGCAGAAGTCCTTATTTTGTCTTTTAAGTAATTAACATGCTCTACCGGGCCTTCTTTTTCCTCAGGTTAAAAAAAGGTAAGTTAAAATGCACCCCAGCATAATAGAGATGAATGTAAAGCATGATTACTGAGACCTCTTAAAATTTTTCATAATGTATATTCCTAGTTTAAAAAACTTCAGATTTTTTCCTTGTGAAATAAAGAAACCTGATTATTACTCATTGTGATCCATATCGATACACACACTTACTTAGGAAAACTGAATAAATCAATAAGCAAAGAAAATCAATTAATTTACCAAGTCTATTAGTAAAGCAGGCCAAATTTCAAAAATACTTAATGACATTTTAGTAAATTGTTTTCAGAATGTGCTTCCAATAAATTTCTGTAGTCATAAACTAGTTTATGTTTTTCTATAATGTATAAAAGTTTGATTTTGCTCTCTGCAATCACACTGACAGAAATTATAAATAAAATGAGTTAATTAAAATAGCTCCAGGAATCTTCTTCCCTATATTCCTAAACAAGAGAAAACAATGTAAGTGGCTTCTCTAAGTTTGATTTCTATTCAAATGCCATGTCCAATGTCACAAGAGGGCAGAGTGGGAACTATAGGAATGTGAGGGAGGGGAGTTATGCAAGATTATTGACAGCCATTCTCCTGCCAGTCGTTGACCTTTTGATTTGATGAAATTGTGCATGGTAATGGGTGAAAGAGCATAGACTGATTTGATCCCTGCTGAAAACAGAACAAGAGTAGAATGTGATCATAGCAGGGATTGGAGCATGTCTGTAATATAGAGACCATGTGGGTTAAATGAGAATAGGTTTATGAGTTCGAGAACCTTTCAATAGAGAAAGGAAAGACTGACTTTGCTATCATGCAGGTGACATTGCAACAGAAAGAAAAAGTTTAAAGTGTATTGACTGTTTAAAATTTGAATATCTGTAGCCATTTATTTTGAAACTAAAATTTTAAAATTTAAAAGCCTGCTCGGTTGGCTTTGTATAGTGTCTAGTCTTTTTGAAGTGCTAAATTTGATTCATTCATAGGAAAATAGATGTAATTTGAGACAGTAATATTAAGTGAAATGAGTTAGGCCTAGAAGATTAAATATCACATGGTTTCTTTTATATAAAAAGGCAAAATATAAATAACTTAGAAGCAAAATAAAAGATGACAGAGAACAAGGAGATAAGTTTCATGGAGATAGGAAGGAATTAGATAATAAGGAAAGACAGGCAGAAGGGAAGCAAAGGAAAGTAAAAAAGATCAAGATGCAAAATAAAAAAGGAAAACACCATCAATTACATATTTTATAAACATGGAAATTTGTTTCTCACACTTCAGGAAGATGGGAAATCCAAGACTTAGAGATCACTAGATTTGGTATCTGGTGAGGGCTTGCATCCTAGTTTACAGTGTCCTTCTTTCATACTTTGTAAGGTAGAAGAGGCAAGACAACTCTCTGGGGCCCCTTCATAAGGGTACTAGTGCCATCCTTGAGGGGTCCATCCTCACGACTGACTCATTCCTCAATGACTCCTCCTATGAATAGCATTCCACTTGTGAGTAGGCCTCAAAATATAAATTTTAGGTGTATGTAAACACTCGGGCCATATGATCAATTATTTTTTCATTGAATGATGCACTTAGATTGGGTCATCTGATTTTTCAGCTTAATTAGACTTTAAATTATGCTTAAATGGAGGTTTTGTTTGTTTGTTTTTTACCACTTTTACCTCTTATTGAGAGCAGGAAAGAATAGTTTCAACTTTGGCTTATAGTTATAATATTTATATATTATATATATTATATTTAGTAAAATAACTATCAAGAACCTACTCTGATTTGGCTTTTTGTATACAGTATCCCTAATCCCAGAAAATGAGTTAATAGTGTATTCATTTCATAGATATGAACGTTGAATTTCATAAATATTAACAGACTAATTTAAGTCCACACAGCTATTAAGTGGACCTCCTAGAGATTTTAACCTAACATGTATGGAGCCAAAATCCACTAACTTTTCCACTCTGTCACTTTACTTTACCATAAATTTTTTTTCAAGGCAGAGAAAGTACAGCAAACATTGGGAAAAAAGAATATTGAACTCAACCTTTTATCTCTCTGTGCTAAAACCATTATTTTCCCCTAAAACTTGTTTTAAGGTGAAAATAAAGAATTAAAATGTTATAATGTGAGACCCAACTTGACATAAAAACAGCCTTTTTGTTAAAAGCCTCCACCTTGTATCCTGTAACCTCCCTCTGAACCTGAAACTTGTCTCCTTGGGAAATGTCCATCCAACCAATGCACCCAACCTCAGATTGCATGTTTGTAGAACATACTATTCTATGGTAACCAGTGAGCTAATCATTGCTATTGGCTTCTGTAATGACTCGCTTCTGCACTTTAACAATAGAATGACCTGATTGCTCTGAATAAAAACCACCTGGTAACAGATGGGAGTAGTAGATTTTCCCTTTAATTACTGTGCCCCAGTTTACCACTTTGCCTTCTTCCACATGGAAGGATGGCCCCCAGCTGAGTAATAAAGCTCTTGGTTGGACTTTAAGATCATTTTGTGTCCTGAGAGATTGTTTCTGTGGGACTTGGTCTCAACAATAAAATAGTACATAATTTAAAGGCCAAAACCCAGTGACCTGCTTTAACTGAATATCATTTGATTTATTTCTTTAGAGAGATGTTATTTTTAGTTTAGGAGGCCCAACACATATACAGAAACATGAAATCATTGATTCATATTCTTCTTCCCTTAGCACAGATCACAGGCAAATGTATATTCACAAAAAAATCACACTGAAGTAAAAATAAATAAATAAATAAATGAAACAAAACAAAACAAAAAAATCTTGTACTGAAGGCACAGTTGTCCAAATAAAAGAGAAATATCACAGAAACTCAAGCAACAAGGCCCCATTGATGATTTGTCTACCTGGAACACTGTCAGCCATATTCCTTCAACTTTCTTGTCTTATTAAAATAGTTTTCTGCAATGTCCTTATGGATTATATGTTTCTGATAAATAACTTGCACCAGAGCTATTAGTCAAGAGAGAAAACAAGCTGTCTTTGGTGATGAAAACTGCTTTCCAATGGCCCATATTTTTAATAAGCCATCTGTAAAGGAAACTAGGTCATTAATTCCATGACACTGATGCCTACACGAAGAAAAGTGAATGATACTCAAAGCACAGAAAAGTAACTCTATTATAAGACAAGTAAGTTTTGGAAGTACTTCTAATTTGAAAATTCACATTGAGCTTTGGTATGACCCATATTATGTTCAGTAAAAGAAATCTTGAAGAAGTGTGAAAGGAGAAATACAGAGGTGAGACAAGGAGAGCAAATGTGAGCAGGAAAGTAGTGTGATCACCAAAAAAACAAAAACAAAAAAAACCCACAATGAGAAATAACCAAAGGATTTACGAGGCAGAGAGACATTGTCTAAACAATGTTCTCTCTTATTTAAAAATTCACAACACCATTAAATAAATCTTTTTGTGTATAAAGCTGCTTTTGTCAAATTTTGGATTAGTGTTAGTTATACCACTGTTGGAGTTGCCTTATTTCTTCTTTTCTTTGAATGTATTCAAAAGGTATATATATATTTCTTTACTTTACTTGAATTTAGAATTTCCAATTGTACATGTTCAACAATTTATCAAATATGTTGTTCCCTTTAAAAAAGCAACTAAAAGGCATGAATAAAAAATATCTACACTAAAAATATGTCCTTAAATTTCTTAAATATAATTTATGAACAATGAATTAGGAAACACTGACTCCTAAAGAATCCCACACAGGTACTGCAATCCCCACTCCACAAATAGGGCTAAGACTGCTTGTCTCCTTATCTCCAGGAGAGGTCAGTGGATGTCTTTCTCTTTATCTCAGCTTCTAGACATTATTACATCTGATAGATATGTAATACAAGAATTTAGATAAAATCTCCAAGAGACCAGAGACAAGACTAGATGCCACATTAGGTTATTGTTAATTTCTCAGTGATAAATGACATTCATTTCTAATTCAAGTTGAATATCAGGGAATTAGTGTGAAAGATAACTTGAAACTTTTCATAAACTCCTTCATATGACATGCCTTGCTAAAAAAATGGTTAGATTAATAATAGAACAGTCTAGTCTTAGATGAAAAGCAATTCTCTGGAAATTCTGATACCACTGCAGTATCATTTCTATGTCATCTAATTCAGTGCTGTAAATTTATTTTGTTCCTACTTAAGGAAAAGTGGATAAGAAATGAAAGTTACGTTTTAAGTTGAGGTGATATTTAGAAATGACTTAAGAAACTTAATTAGCAAGAATTCAGACTTAAGATTCAGTCTTATGATGCTTACTTTTACTTTTTCCTTGTTTCAAGCAAGTTTTCAGTAATATTTGTCAAACTATGTAAAGTGTTTATGAATGTTACTGCACACAATTTTTTCCATGTTTCTACACGATGAAACATTTCTTATAATGAATATTATAGAACTAAAGTATTGCTATTAATTATTATATTTTAATAATATTTATTAGTTTATTCCCTTTAATGTGACAATAAAAATTAGTATTCCATACTGAAAAAAAAAATACAGCAGAGGGCCAGGGATTTAGTTCAGTGGTTCCAGCGCCTGCCTTGCAAGTGCAAGGATCCAGGTTCCATCCCAGGTTACTACCTACAACAAAGCTGAATGGGGAGACTCACACCCACCAGAAATCAGCACCACATACCATAATGCCCAGCATGATGACTCATTCCTGTTATCCCAAAACTCTGGAAGCAGCGGCAGGAGGATTGCTGAGTTCGAGGCTGAGTTTAGGACCAACTTGAACTACAAAGTGAGACTGTCTCAAAAAAAAAAAAAAAGCAGAAATAAAGATCTTAATTTTCCAGATTCTTAGCTGGACAGAAATAGTTCAGTTTTTACTTTTTAAAATTATATTGATTGACATTACCATAGATGAAAAGAGCATGTTTAAATTTTATGACACTCAATATGTAGAGAATAAATGATATCCTTCAGACTATAAATGGAGTAGAAAAACTAAAATTGAATTACGTATAGTAATTTCAAAGTACTCTCTGTACTCTTTATCCATGAAATCATTTTTAACTATTTATTCACTTTCTTATTTACCTTATCTATGCCATAGTCTGGCAATTTTCCCTCATGCTAAAAATATTCAATTTAATATGTGTCAATATAACTGGGAATTTCTACATAGACTCACTAGGTGACATTCCTTAGATTGCAAACTTGAAACAAGACCACAAGAACGAGTCCCCTTAGTAAATGGCAATTGGGTGGTTTTATAAAACTGCTGTTATTTTAGTTTTGGCCGGTATACCTGAACAGATGTTAAATATTTATAAAACCTGTAAAAATTGAACATTTGGTAAATACTAATTGTTTATATAGAGTTGGAGCAACCAAAACTCTCTTTCCAAAATTACTGTTGGAAATATAACTTAGAAAACTAAAAATTTATATTCTCCTCAAATTTATATGTTGAAACCCTAATCCCCAATGTTATGGCATTGAAAGTTTCCTCTGGAAGGTAATGGGATGTGCCCGTTATATAAAGAGATATGAGAGCTGGCTTTTTAAATGTCTCTTCTCTACCATATGAGAGCTTGCTTTCTTTATCTTTCTTCTCTGTGACATGAGGAAACAGGAAGTCAGCTGTTGGCCATCCTGAGGCAGGCATACACCAGATTCCAACCATCCTAATCTCAAACTTTCCAGCCTCCAGAACTATGAGAAACAAATTTTTCACTTCTTAAACCACATAGTTTGTGGTATTTTTTACAACAATCTGAACTAAGACAGTATAACCTAGTAAAGGAAAGAAGAACATACTTTATGACCCACAGTTCAACTATTGAGTGTACAACATTTCCACAAATGTCTACAAGTAATGCTTATGTGGACGTTCTTAGCAGCTGTATGTTTTTGTTTTGTTTTTTGTTGAGACAGGGTCTCGCTTGTAGTTCAGACTGGCCCTGAACTCACTGTGTAGCTCAGGCGAGCTTCAAACTCACAGAAATCCTCCTGCCTCTGCCTCCTGTGTGCTGAGATTACAGGCATGAACCACCACATCTGGCACTGTGGTATGTGGTACTGATTGCTGCTGGGTGTGAGTCACCATGCCTGGCTTTGTTGTCTGTGTTTACTGGGGACTGAACCCTGGTCCTTGTACTTGCAAAGCAGGTGCCAGAACCACTGAGCTAAATCCCTGGCCCCAGCTCCTGTGTTCTTAAAGGCAAAGAAGGGTACCAAACAAAATGGCTTTTTACATAAAAGTAAAAGAAACATTTTTATTCATTATAGGAATAGTCTACAACAGAAATGAATGAGTAGCAGTTGCCTGTATCAGCATGGCTAAGTTCAGAAAAGAGCCACACAAAAAGACCTACTGTGAGATTACATGCGTATAGTACTAAAGGAGGGAAATAGTTCTTGTGGTAAAAATATAAAATAGTAACAGGAAAAAAATAAAAGACTTTTTGGACCTAAGTGCATCTAGAGTCAACAGAGGGAGATAAAACCAGTGTGTTCTAGACAGGGCTCAGCAGTGCTGGTAATATTCTTTTCTAAATCGGGGGCCCAGTACAAGTGTTCAGTTGATTGTCACTGGTTATGTTTATATCGCCCCTTGATAAATATGCTGTATTTCATAATAAAGTCAAGTGAAATTGATTTAAAGTTGGAAATTGCTCAGCACCTGAAGGTGCTGGATGGGGACTTGCTTTTGGAGTGGAGGAACTCATGTGCACTAAACATGGTGACTTGAGAATAATGTGCTCTGAAAACCAGATAGAATACCACACTGCAGTACTTGTCCTCACCCCATCTTTGTCAGCAGTGTTTTCAGTTAGGTGCATATATAAGGGAGTCAGTGGTAATTTTAGAAAAGGCTTTTAACTGAAAAACCCATCCACCACTGTCCAGGCAATGGGCGAGCCTGTGACAGTGCCTCCTGAAAAGATGCAAGACCACAGATACTTTCTAAAGTTTCACAGTAGCTACCACTTCATCTCGGATAATTTTTCTGCATTCTCCCTGTCTCTTCTCCAAAGGAAACTATTTGGATGATCGCCTGTCAAAGCCATCTGGTTGCCATAGATCTGGACTTAACCTCTTGTTCTGGCCACTTAAGGTTGAAAATCCTTTCACATTGTCTTCCTACCCTCTCCTCAAGATGCAGCCCTTTGCATTTCTTCCTTTATACACAGTCTCCTTACTGCTCAGGAACAAACATTGCTTTGACCCGTTGTCGAGCGTTTTCATCCTGCCTTTTCCTATGGGAAGACGCATGAGCAACATCATTAGTCTAGATCGTTTATATATTTACATGAGATTTTATAACGCAGTGAACAAGCACAAATGCAGCTAAGTACAAATACTGGTCCTAGTGCTGTAGTCAAAGTTATAAATAAATGTTAAAAATATTTAGCATTCTTCCTAGGAAATGTATCTTTAATTGGAACTATTGGTTTAGTCAAAAACTAGAAAAAATCTTACATGCTAACAATATAATACATTTAATATACAATCACAGTTACTTTATTATCATAACCACTTTTATTTGTAGAGATCAAATAAGTTTTTTTTCCTTGTTGGAAAAGTAAGCAAATCACCTGACAATATTTCATAAAGTTGGTGTTTAATATGCATGATCTTGTCAAACTGCTCAGGCCCCATCTCATTTTTATTTTCTCAAATTTTCATATGCTTTGACTAGCAGTATGTCCACTGTTTCTTTTTTGAGGCTTTGAATTCTTGTTAACCAAGAGAAAAAGAGTTTACACAGTGCAGTAAAATCAATTCTTCTCACAAAAGCTATCTATACAGAGAGCTAGAAAATCCATTTCCAACAGCATTGTGTGACTTCTATGTGAAGTCACAGTTGGACGCTGGTTCTCTGATTTATGATGACTGATTGCCCACTGCTGATGTGAAATTTTTGCAAACTAGACAATTAACTGCTTGCTCTAGAGTACCAATGTGTGTATGTGTGATATATCTGAACCAAGACAGTGTAATTATGTAGATCATGTAAGAGACCAAATATGACAATAAAATGTGAGTGATATTTTAATGAGAAAAGAAATACCTTCTTTTTATTTCTATTGTGTGTATGTGTGTGTGTGTGTGTGTGTGTGTGTGTGTGTGTGTATGTGTGTGTGTGCGTGCCTTTAGCCCTTATAGTTCTAAGGGAAATGAGACTGCTTCAGATTTTGGACTTCTATTAACAGATCTTGTAATATAAGCCAAAGATAATTTCCTTGAATAAGGGTGTACTGATAGAAATTCCCATAATCATTTATTTTAAAAGCATATTTTAGAGCAAATTTAGGTTCCTGCCAAATTGAGTAGAGAGTATATTAGGTTTGATGCACCTCCTGACTCTACAAGTGCATGATCTCCTCCAGTATTTACAACCTCTACCAGAGTGATGCATTGCTACAACCAGTGAGACTATATTGACTCCATTATCACCCTAAGCTTAGTTTACACTGAGTTTGTTTTTAGTGTTGTACATTCTATGGGTTATGTATCATCTTTACACAATCACAATATAGCTTCAACGTCCTAAAAACCCTTTTTCATCTATTTATCCTTCTATCTTCCCTAAACCCCTTGAGAAATCACTGATCTTTTTTACCATCTCCATAGTTTTGCCTTTTGCTGAATTCTGTATAGTTGGAATCATTCTGGTGGTAGAACTCACTGATGTGAAGACCTTGAATCCTGGTATTCAAGCTGGTTATAGTATATTATGAACCCTATGTGTGTGCACACATGTGCATGCACATTTGTGTTTTTGTTGAAAATCATATTAACTTTCTTAATTAAAAAATATTATGTGGATCCCACACTCTAGAAAATTAAGGAAGGAAGATCACAAGTCTGAGCTCAACCTGGCAAAATTAGTCACTAAGTGAGACTCTGCCAAGTAAGATACACAAAAAGAGGGCTGGGGCTGGAGCTCAGGGTGAAGACTCTGGGCTTATACCTTATGCTCCTCCTCGAAATTATGTAGATCATGTGAGAGACTGAATATGACAGAAATAGAAAGAGAAATAAAAGTGAGTGATGTTTTAATGAAAAAAATCAAATTGTATAGAACTTCTTAGAACTACCTTTTTTATTTCTATTGTCTTTCCAACTGTTCGTCTTTCGCATAGTGTTAGGGGTACAACAGTAAATAGTGAAAAAAATAAAATAGGAAGACCTCATGAGTTTTAAAAGAAATCATAAATTAATGTAGAATTAAGAAGCATGAAGCCAAGGATTTAGCTCAGTTGTGCTTCCCTGACTTGCAAACACAAGGTCATGAGTTTGGTCCCTGGTACCAAAAAACGAAATGAAAAGGCATGCGATAATTAAGGCCATTTTATAACAAATCTAACAATAATTAAATCCAGAGCCATGCATTAATGTATGAGACAGATTGCTTTAATAGATTAAAGCATTTTAATCTGTATATTTTTATGGTATGCTTCACTAGGAATCAAGTAAAAACCATTTGATTTTTCTCAGTATTTTATTTAATCTTTACAAGAAGGTATATTAGGACAATCACAAGAATCAATAACACATATTAATTCAGATCATGGAAAATTATGGGACCCTTCACACTGACCTATCAAATATTCAAAATATTAACAAAAATGTGTTAAAAGACTGAAATGAAAGTGTTCATAAATTGTTGAAAAGATTCAAATATGTAGAAAGACAATAATTTGAAAAATATAGATAGACTTACTTGAATGTGTTTAAGATTCTGCTTTCTATGTCTTGCTCTGTAGTTTGTGGCACTAAGCCCTGGGACCACTTCTTCACTCAGGTGAATGTGAGCAACACCAGGGCCAGGTCCTTCACTCCCCACCTGTCAATCAAACTGCCAGTCATGCTCCCAAATACCCAGGAGGAGATGCCCTAGGCAAGGGACTCATTTCAAATCCTTACATGCAATTTCCTTTTCTGCCTATGCCAATCTTCCCTTTTGTTTGTTCTGTTTTCCTTTCTGCTGGAAAAATCCCCTCTCTGAATGTATCAGCTACCATTAGTTTCAATACATTTAACTGCTTTTTCTTGCTGGTCATGTGTACAACATACACCTCTTGGTTCATCGTGAACAAGAACTTGACACCTCCCTCAGGGGAATATATTATTTTTTGTATCAATATCTCATCAAATAGTAATAAAGAATTATTAGAAATCACAAACTCATTTACTTAATTCCAGTTTATAGTCCAAATATAAAACTTTGATTCTTTTCACCCTGAACTGCACCAGAGGCCTGTGGAAACAGACTGGGCAAGTAGGGAATAGCAGAGTCAAGCAGCGGGTGCTGGCAGGAAGGGTTGCCAGTGCCACTGAATACCTTTGCTTGGGCTTGCAACTTTCCTGCTATCTGGACTGCACCCACAGATTGAAAGGGGCATGATGAGGTCATACAGTAGATCTTGGCAAGAAGGTGGAGGGGTGCCATCAAGAAGCACTTGGGCCCACAGCTTTTTTGTGGCCAAGGTGTGACCATAAAATCTTAAAATCTCTCTTTCCTTGTGGATCAAACTGGACATGGCTGTTGCTCCGGGTAGAGCCTCCACAGACACCACTTACTTCTCTGTGGACTATAAATAAGTGAAGCAGTGGTACTGAAACTGAGACAGAGGCCCTCAGTAGGTTCATCTGCCTAGTCCAATGTCAAAAAATGCTCACTGGAAGAGTGAAGGAATTCTGTTCACCACAGCCAGTGAACGGAGATTACTTAAGAGTCATTACAGATCAAAAGAGGACAATCTAGGAATTAGCCATCTCCTAAGGGTTCCGAATATTAGGAAGAGACTTACAACAAATATTTCCAGAACATCAGGCAAGAAATTTGATAAATATAAGCATTGACAAAGGAATCTAAATGAGAAAAAATTCAAAAACCCAAACACAAAGATCACAACCACAGGACAATTCAGGGAAATGGAGCAAATGGAAGCTCAGTCACCAGGACTCCTTGAGCTGTTAACAAAAGCAAATCTAGTAAAACGGAAATCAGAACTGATCTCTGAGATGAAAACAGAAATATGATCCACAGTGAAAGATATGACTAACATTACTAAAGAAGAGATGAGGGATATGATAGAATCTGAGATAGTGAAAGCAATGGAACCTTTTAATCTATTTCAAGGAGAGTTCCCAGTAATCAAAAACAAGAATGAATGCTTGTGAAGTAGGATGAATGAAGCAGAGGACTGAATTTCAGACCTAGAAGACAGAATCGCAGCCAATGAACAGGAAAGATAATTTATGGAAAATGACAAGAGACTATGAGAAATCAATTCTACAGCTCCTAGACAATGCAAAGAAAAATGACATAAGACTGATTCGAGTTACCAAGGAAGTAAGAAACAGCATAAAAGACATTAAAAACTTGTTCACAGATATAATGGCAGAAAACTTCACAGGGAAAGGAAAAGAATTGGACATACAAGGCTCCTAATGGCCGTGATATATAAAATAATAATAATAATAATTAATAATAATAATAATAATAACCTTACACATAAGCATTTAATTATCAAGTTTCCAGATATTTAACAAAAAAAATTTGAAATACTGAAAGCAGTTAGAGAAAAGAAAAAAATTACATACAATGGGAAGCCCATCAGGATCACAGCAGGCTTTTTAACATAAATACTCAAGGCAAGGAAACCCTGGAGTAAAGTGTTTCAAGCACTGCAAGAAAACAACCTCCAACCTAGATTGATGTATCCTGCATAACTACCTTTCAAAACTGAGGGGGAAATAAGATACTTCCTTGATAAAGAATGCCTGAAAAACTTCACACATACAAAGCCTGCATTCAAAAAAATTCTAAAGAATATCTTGGAAAAAAAAATAATAAAAGTCACAAATTCATGAGATCCAGCAGAGTGAATCTATTGGGCAAGAAAAGATACTGAATGGAAAAAAGTAAAGGCAAAAATAAATAAAATAGCCAAGAATAGGAAAACACCATGACAAGTCATAGTCAGTCCATATCATTCATAGCCATTAATGTCAATGGACTCAATGCACCTATTAAAAGACACAGACTGACAGAATGGATTAAGAAACAAGATCCTACAATTTGCTGCATACAAAAAACATATCTAATTCAGAATGAAAGCCATAGACTGAAAGTAAAATATGGAAAATAATTCTCCGTGCAATACGAAATTGCAAGAAAGCAGGAGTGGCTGTCCTATTTTCAGACAAAATAGACTTAAAACTAAAACTAATTAAGAGAGACAAAGAAGGACATTACATTCTCATACAGGGAAAAATTCAAGAGAAAGAAAAGACATTTGCAAATATTTATGCATCAAAGTCTAATGCACCCAAATATTATAAAACTAATTATATAAAACAAATATTATTGGATATGAAAAGTGAGATAAGCACTAATACAACATTAGTAGGGAATGTCAATACCCTGCTGTCACAAATAGATCAAGTGGACAAAAAATCAATAAGGAAATACTTGACTTAAACCAAACTTTTGAACAAATAGACTTAACAAATACCTACAGAGTATTTCTCCCCACAAAGTCAGAATACACATTTTTCTCAGCTGCTTGTGGCTCATTCTCCCAAATAGACCACATGTTAGTTCATAGAACATAGTTAATTGAATGCAGAGGAATTGAAGTTATGCCTTGTATACTGTCAGACAAATTGGAGTTGAACACCAAAAGAAATTCCAAAATCCTCACAAACGCTTGGAAGTTAAACAGCACTCTGCTGAACACCAACGGGTCACAAAAGAAATTAAACAGTTTCTTCAATTACATGATAAACCAGTACAACAGCATATAGGAATATATGGGACACAATGAAAGCAGTTCTATGAGAGAAACTCACAGCAGTGAATGCCTACCTGAGGAAAACAGAGCAAGCTCAAATAAATAATCTAATGCTAAACCTCAAGCTACTAGAGAAAGAAGAGCAAGACAAACCCAAAGCTCATACTAGAGAAATTATAAGAATCAGAGCAGAAATCAATGCAATGGAGACTAAGGGAACAATACAAAAAAATCAGAGAACTGATTCTTTGCAAGGATAAACAAAATTGACAGACCTTAGCCACCCTTATCAAACAAAGGAAGGAAAAGGCTCATATCCATGCTGTTAGGAATGGAAGGGGGAAGTCCCCACAGATTCAACAGACATCCAAATGATAATTAACACCTACTTTGAAAATTTGTACTCCAATAAGATGTAAAACATATAAGAAATGAATAGATTCCTAAACATATGAACTTCCAAAGTTGAACAAAGATATAAGAATATTAGACACCCCAATATCAACCTGTGAAACTGAAAAGTTAATTAAAAACCTACAAACAAAGTAAAGCCCTGGTCCTGATGGCTTTACTGTGAAATTCCACAAAACTTTTATATGAGAGTTAATACCACTACTTCTCAAACATTTTAATGAAGTAGAAAAGGAAGCTATGCTCCCAAATTCATTGCTGGAAGCAACCATTACATTGATTCTAAAAGGAGAAAAAGACCTAACCAAAAAAGAGACTCACTGGCCAGTCTCCCTAATAACCACTGATGCATAAATCCTCCATAAGATACTGGCAAACAAAATACAGAGAATCATCAAGATCTCTTTTTTGGTTGAATTTTTCTCTGGTTTTGGTATCAGAGTAATTCTTGCTTCCAGGAATAACTTTGGGAATATTATTGCCCTTTCAATTTTATTAAAATGTTTTTGAAGTAGTAGTATTAGATGTTTTCTAATTTTCTTTTCTTTTTTTTTTTTTTTTTAGGTTTTTTG